>JAYESA010000003.1:101897119-101899619 GCA_036927795.1 Iris macrosiphon | reverse complement strand
ATCCACAAAATAAATACACCTTCAGCCTCCTCCTACAAACATTCTAAGTGTGTCCTGCCTTCCTACAGTAGGCACAAGTGGGCACTCTCTGATCCTGACACTGCTGCGCTATCTTCTGCATATAGGGACGCTTAGCCGATCCCGCAACTCGCACTACCTGAATCATCCCTGCCTCTCTTGGACTTGAGCTCTAAGTTACCCTCTGCCCTCTGAGCGCCTCCTACTATCTGCTCAAAAGTTGCCTCGCGGTCGTTTCTAGTCAAAGACTTGACCGCCATGATCAAACCCTTGCGAAACTTCCTCTCCTTTGCTGCCTCACTCAAGTCCTCCAAGAATCTGCCCAGACGGCAGAACTCTGCTGCGTACTCATCCACTAGCATGCTCCCCTGGACGAGTGCCTCGAACTGGCTCTCCAAAGCACTGAGCACCACATCTGGAAAAAACTTCTCCTTAAAAAGCCTCTTGAAAGCCTCCCAAGGAAGCCCTGGTACCGCGATCCTCGTATTTGTGCGATACCACGTCAAAGCGTGGTCGAACATCTGACTGCCCGTTGCCTCTATCTGCATACTGTCTGGAATCTGTGCCAGCCGAAAAATCCCCTCAATCTGCTCTATCCAGTCATCCGCGTACAGGATTCTTTCTGTACCCCAGAACTCCTTGGACCGCATCCTCTGGAAGTCAATGATACTGTCCGGCCTCGGATGCTGAGTCTGATCTGCTTGTGGCTGGATCTGAGCCACTCTGTCCACTGCCGTCATGGCTACCTGGTGGGCATTCTCAATGCCCAGCTCATCACAACCACCTGACGGTGTTGCACATCCATCATCTCCCTAAAGAATGCAAACAACTGCGCGGCATCTACTGGTGCAGGAGGTGGTAGAGGCACCATCGGAACGACTGGGGTAGTCCTCGGATCGACAGGTAGAGGAGGATCCCCGAGAGAAGTAGATGCTCCCTCAACCGCATGAGTGGTGAGTGGAGCGGTAGCAGCTGCCTGAATACGAGCTGGACAAGAGGTATCAGACCTCTCGGTGGCAACTGCTGGAACGGTACGATGGGATCGTGTCTTCAGAGGCATCATGGACACAGATCAAAAGAAGTCAATACGGCGTAAGATACGATATCATCAAAGGAGGACAGTAATATTTCAAAAGGAAGCAATTTCAGAATAATTAGATTAGAATTGTTCCTAGTCGTGATTGAGTACACTCTCATCCTAGATCCTATATCCTAGAGCAGGCTTGTAGCAATACAACTAAATCGTTGTACTACCACGATATCGCACTAATTGCAAATCGAGACCTGCGTGGGCCACCACCAAAAATATGTCACGACCCGCACCCAGAAAATTGGGCATGAGTCGTGGGTACGTCCAGCCTACGCCGCAGCATCGGCGGTAGAACGCTGTCTAGGTCTACTATCTAGCTAACAATCTCAACACAATCAATATATATACCTGTCAAGATCTTAACTCCAAACGAAGGAGCAATATCATAATGATAACACAAGTACTCAATCACGAATCTAAGCACGATAAGATAACACAGAAGTCTAACAACTACAAGGTTTAAACAACTGGTACTAAAAACCACCATAATATCAACTAAAAAAACTACCATAATAAATAATAATACAACAATATCCAGAATCAAATATAATACAAGATCTCAATCCAAAACCGGGGATAAACCCGGTGCTAAAAGCTAATCAAAACAACAACAGGGGTCCTAGTGATCCCGGCTACCAACCCGAAAATCACTCCTGAACTAGGGGGTCCCTGTCTGCACCATCGACAGGCTGAGGTCCATAGAATGTCGGACACCAATCTTCCAGATCCTCTGGAAAAAATATGTCCAGTCAGGACTGGAGCAAGTACACCTCTAACAGCAGTTCCAGTTAAATGATAAAAACTATAAAGCAGTTGTAGCAAGTAGCAAGGTGAAGGAAATGAAGTATGAAACAAGAAATATATACATATCACTGGTGCATAAAGGTAAAGATGCATGAATATCAGAAGCAAGATAGTAATGACTGCGAGATATAAGAAATCTAAACTAAGAATAAGTATGTGCACAAGAACGTGTAGTGAGTCCAGCAAGAGTAAATGTAATGAGTCAAGTCCATAAAGTATAAGTGAGACCAGCAAGAAATGCAAGAGAGTCCAGTCAAGAAAGAATGAACTCGTGTCTTTGAAATACATGTTTTGACATATAAACGGCTAGGGGTAAGTACGGCTCACCGCACACTGGGTATGCGGTTGCTATCATTCCAGATTAGACACGAGGGGGTGATTCCAGTGATTCCAGTTGGAAATGTTTACATGTCTACTCGAATATTTCCCTACCCCGACTAGTACAAGCGAATCTAAGACCCGATACGTAAATCAAGCATGAGTCCAACCAGAAACATGAGTGATGCCTGTAGTGATACCAGTAGGTGATTCCAGAATAGAGGCAAAAAACATAAAATATACGTGTTGCAAGTAAATGAATCCAGAAAT
>JAYESA010000003.1:101652119-101892119 GCA_036927795.1 Iris macrosiphon | reverse complement strand
TTCCTTATGTTCTAGTCATGATTCTAGCATTCACATATATATCAGTTTATTGTTCTAGCGTGTACTTGTATTCTATTTCATTGCTAGATGTATATTGAGGATGACATATGCTCCAGTACTCCAGTATTCCAGTTATTCTAGTATTTCTTTATTTCATTTATTCCAGTATTTCTTATTGCTAGTTTTTCATATCTGTCTTGTATTTCTCTACACTGTGATATAGTTTTTGTTAATATATGTGGAACTGCTGTTAGTGCTTGTACTTCGTTCCAATCCTGACTGGATATTTTTTCAGAGGATCTTGAGGAGTTCTGTACCACACACTATGGACCGGGTATAGATGCAGACTACACACCAGAGATCTTAGAGGAGACTATTCCTTTAGAGGAGACACTGCCTACAGCTATCTAGATAGTATTTATATTATGCATCTGAGACTTATTGAGGTTTATTTTAGTTTATGTTTAGACTTATGTTAAGTTTAATTTGAGACTTGTGGAGACTTATGTTGGACATCTAGACTGTGATTTATCTATATTTTGAGACATGGTGTTTAACTATGCCATTCTTCTTATCGTGCCTTTATACTCTTATAGATGTTGTGATTGAGTTTACATTATGAGATATTATGAGATGTATATTATCCTCCTTATGGAGATTGATATTATTGACAGATATTTAGTTATGTTAGTATTTATTGTGACCTAGACAGTGTTCTACCGCCGATGCTGTGGCGTAGGCTGAACGTACATTCGCACTCGTGTCCTTATACCGGGTGCGGGTCGTGACACAGGTCGATTCTTCGATCGAATAATTTCTCCAAATCATGTGCACGATAGGAACCGAACGACTTCGAAGTAGCTTTTCTTTGTAATCCAAGATCCGCACATGATGTTCAACATACGTCAAGTCTGCCTTCAAGTTTAGTTGATCAAGATCCACCATATGACTCGAGACGTACAAGTACTTCCTAAGATGTGAAACATAGAAGATATTGTGCACTTCATATAGTGACGGTGGTAGGGCAATCTGATATACGACTGGGGTGACTCACTTAAGTATCTCGAACGGGCCGACGAATATTGAACTTTGCTTCCCTTTTGCTCCAAATCTGGTAACTCTTCGCATGGGAAAAACTTTGAGAAATACCCGATCGCCTTCTAAGAACTCAAGAGGTCGGCAATGTGTATCTGTGTAACTCTTTTGATGGCTTTGAGCCACTTTTAACCGTTCGCGGATCAAACAGATCTTTTGGACGGTTTATTCTACGAGTTTTGGGCTAAGAATTTGTCTTTCACCAAATTTATTCCAACAGATAGGGGATCTACACTTCTTCCCATACAATGTGTCATACAGCGCCATCTGAATGCTGGATTGATAGCTATTATTGTACGCAAATTCGGCTAATGGTAGATGTATGTCCCAACTTGTCTTCAAGTCCAAGGCGCAGAGCCATAGCATATCTTCGAGGATTTGGTTTACCCACTCTGTTTGACCATCCGTTAAAGGATGGTAGGCGGAGTTGAACTTTAACTTTGTCCCCATTGCCGACTGAAGTCTTTCGCAGAAGCGTGATAAGAATCGTCCATCTCAATCGGAGATAATGGATACGGGCACACTGTGGAGTCGAACGATCTCATTGAGGTAGATCTGCGATAGACGGTCGGCACTCCAAGTAACTTTGATAGGTAAAAATGAGCTAACTTGGTGAGTTGATCGACGATGACCCAGAAGACATCATTCCCCCATTGCATCTTTGGTAAACCAACTATGAAATCCATCGTTATGTGTTCCCATTTCCACTCCGGTATAGCAAGGTTCTGCATCTCTGCGCCCGACTTCTGGTGTTCGATCTTTACTCTTTAACAAGCCACGCATTATGACACGAACAGTGCCACATCCCTTTTCATGTCATGCCACCAAAATATCGTACAGAGGTCTCGATACATCTTCATGCTTACTGGATGTAAAGTGTAACTCGTATAGTGGGCTTTAGTGAGTATCTCCTTTCTGAGGTTTACGTCGTTAGGAACACACAATCTTTTCTTCACCTACATCATTCCATCCGTGCTCATCACAAAGTCGATCGACTTTCCTACTGAGATAAAATTTTGCGTCTTCTCTAGGAATAGGTCATCCTTCTGAGCGGACTTAACTTTCTCCAATAAATGTGGTTTGAGGTACAACTGAGCCACATGTGCCCCCTTTATATATCTGATTCGGAGTATAATGCCCAAACCTTCGAGATCTCTTCGTAGCATGTCATCGATAGCCAAGATCCCAATAAACACTCGACTGAGCGCATCAGCTACAACGTTGCCCTTGCCCGATGTATATATGATTATCAAGTCAAAGTCGCTAAGGAGTTCAAGTAAACGTTGTTACCGAAGATTTAAATCCTTTTGAGTATAGAGATATTTGAAGCTTTTGTGATCCGTGAAGATCTCGTACGGTATGCCATAGAGGTAATGCATCCATAACTTTAACGCGAACACCACCACTGCAAGTTCCATATCATGCATTGGATAGTTTCTTTCATGAGGCTTTAACTACCTCAACGCAAAGGCTATCACTTTGTCCCTCTACAAAAGGACACATACCAAACCCTTTCCTGAGGCGTCACTATAGATCTTAAAATCATCAGGTCCGGACGGAAGGGTAAGAATTGGTGCCGAGATAAGTCGTTGCTTTAACTCCACAAATAAAGTTTTACAGTCGTCCGTCCACGCGAACATTACTCCCTTCCGAGTGAGATAATTCAGAGGTTAGGCGATCTTTGAAAAATCTTTTATGAATCTCCTGTAGTAGCCTGCTAAACCAAGGAAGCTTCGAATGTCGCTGGCTGACTCAGCTCTCTTCTACTTCACGATGGCTTCAACTTTCTTCGGTCGACTGAGTGCCCTTCGCGGAAATAATGTGCCAGAGGAAGGATATGTTGTCCAATCAGAACTCGCACTTGCTCAGCTTCACATACAACTTATTGTTTTAAAGAGTTTGAAGCACTATCCGTAGGTGTCTTGCGTGTTCATCCTTATTCTTCGAGTATACTAAGATTTCATCTATGAATACCACCACAAACTTATCGAGGAATGGTCGGAACATACGATTCATTAAATCTATGAATATGGCAGGGGCATTTATCAGTCCGAACGACATGACAGAAAACTCATAATAGCCGTAGCGGGTACGGAATGCTGACTTTGGCATATCCTCTGGCTTGATCTTTAGTTAGTGGTAGCCAGAGTGAAGGTCTATCTTCGAAAATACTGATGCTCCTTGCAACTGATCAAAGAGGTTGTCGATCCTGGGTAGGGGATACTTGTTTCGGATAGTGAGCTTATTTAACTCCCGATAGTCTATGCAGAGTTGTAACGTCCCATCTTTCTTCTTTACGAAGAGCACATACGTTCCCCAAGGAGACACGATCGGACAAATAAATCCACGGTCAAGCAGTTCTTGTAGTTGGTACTTTAACTCCTTGAGTTCAGCAGGGGCCATTCGATACAGGAGCTTTAGAAATGGTTGGGTATTTGGAAGGTATCGATGGTGAACTCGATTTCTCGGTCGGGTGGCATGTCAGGTTGTTCGCTCGAAAACACACCAGGAAACTCTGCCACAATGGAAGAAGACTCAACGTTTACGCAATTCAGCTGGGTATCCCGAACCAATGCTAAGTATCCCTCGCATCCAGAGTGTAGCATCCGTCGAGCTGATGTCGCAGAAATCACCATGCAGGTCCTTGACGCATTTGTTGCTGAACCACTCGTGTAGCAGAATTTGGCCTCTCCAGGTAGATGGAAGATGACCCATTTCTCTGCACATTCGATAGTTGTCGAGCAAGCGCCGAGCCAATCCATCCCCAAGATGATGTCGTAATCCCGTACATCTAGGACTAAAATATCTAGCGAGAGTTTCCTTCCCCCAATACAGATGTGACCGCCCCGATATACTGAATGAACAGGTATCTTCGTGCCAGATGGGGTGCTAACACTAAGGTCTAGATATAATTGTGTCATTTCTATCATGTTCTCCACGACAAAATTTGTGGATATAAAGCTATGCGTTACACCAGAATCAAATAGCACACAAGTATGTATGTTATTGAAAAGCAATATACCTGACACAACAGAGTCCGATGCTAGGGACTCTTCCCATGTCAAAGTGTACACCCGGCCTTGAGCTTGACGATGCCCTTGCTGCACCGTGGCTCGGTTGGCTTGAGGTGCTGTAGCATAATTTGGATGTTGAGGATGGTAAAGTGAGTAGCACGTGTAGCGTCCCGCTTCGCGTCGACGCTATGTACAAGTGAGATGGCCTTGCTTGCTCCAACGGAAGTCTTCTCGGAGAGTTCCCGACCGATTAATCAAGGTGAGTGGGCAGAACTGCATTCTCTGATTCTTGTACGACTTAATAATGAATCTGAGTTTTTGAATGCTTGCATGCTAAGAAGATTGTTTCATAAGAAGAATGATAGAACCGACTCAGTATGCTAATAAGAGAACTCACATAGCTTGTCATCGAAACGAATCTGCTGCCTAACTAAGAGAATATGTATGCTTGTCTAAAATAAGATAGAACCATTGCTATGCTAAGAAGATAGAACTGCATATTTACTTGATGTGATAATAGACCCGTGCTATGCTAGTCTTAACTAAAAGATCGTTCATATGTTTGCTTGTCATCGTGTTCATATAGATTGTCTTGAATGCTTGTTTCGGTATGAGAGTAAATGCTTGTCTTGTGTGTGTGCTAGACTAGTAGCCCACCTTGCATAAAGGTCCTACGGGATCTTGGGGGTGCGGCTATTAGGAATGTGATAAGAGGATATGAATGTGATATGTCATGTTGTGTGCTATTGTGAAAGAGACAAGAGATATGTGGGTGCTTGCGGTGGATGGAGGACAAAACGATGTGTAGGAGACTAATATCGCGCCCTGAGCTCGGGGCGAGGGTATTGGGATGGTGGATGGTGATGCGATGGGGGAGACTAATAGTGCGCCCTTGCTACAAGGTCCTTCGGGATTGAGGGGCGTGGCTATTAGAGGGAGGCGGCGCTTCTGTTGAGAAGAGTTGTGTCTGTACTTGGGTAGTTCATGGAGATAGCTGCATTCAGGTCGTTAGGGAGCATGCTAGGCTAGCCTTCTTGCATACCTAACTGTTTGATGCAGAGACGGACAGGGAACTAAAGAACGGTAAAACATATATGTTTATGCAATTGTTGCTAACTTGTATGTTTGCTGCAGGGATAACCGTTCAGCCATGGGGTAAGAAATATCAGTTTATACATAAGCCTGCTTATTCATTTTGTCTGCATCATAGAGACCACCTGTTAGCGTTTCATGCATTGCATTCGGTCGGACAATGAGACTATTAGTGCAGAGCTGAACCTTGGCTACGGCTGCTTCGGCAGTAATGTGCAACCATGAGTTACAGCTGCTAATATGATCAGAATGTGAGTCATTGGTTTGCTGGATTACCGCTACCGATCCTGAGTTACTCGGGGACCGACCTCTGATTGATAGTTAACTTGTGTGCTTGATTGATAGTCCCTAAACGCTGCCTGTCCCTAGAATCCGTGCATATAGTTCACCGAACACGCTGCGCACACCCGAACATGATTCCTCGTGCTTGAATTGGTTGCCTCGATTGATTGGTTGTTTGATTATGTTTTCAAAAGAATGTTTCCAAACAATGTAATATGACTCTGCTAGAACTGCATGTAAAGAACCTAAGTAAAACTAGCAAGATCACTAGTAATGCAATGTTTTGCCACATGATTACTTAGTGTGGGTTTCAGGGGATGTAGCTTCTGTTCAGTTGCCTTATCTCACCATTACTTGTATAAAGTGCTGACCCCCCAACAGTTTGCTTGTTCTCAGGTGCTCGTTCGTCTGAGGAAGCGATAGCCGTGCCTTATCCCAAGGAGCCAGAAATCTGGAGTCGATGCCTCGAGCTGCATCGAGTTTGTGCCTACTTCGAGCTGCTTTCAGATAGAGGGACATAATGTATGGAACGGTATCATTGTAATCGAGAGAAGAGTGTTTGAGCGTTATGTAACCTCGGCCATGCGCCGCTTGTAACACTTTCGATTATCAATAAAAAGAGCTTGCTTTTCATGTGCCATTGTGATCTTCACTTTTCTGCAATGTTATGTGCCGCTGCTTCAGTATGGAATAGCTTACTTGCCCTTGTATCAAAGCTTTGGCCTTGTGCAAGCGCATCTTAGGCTTACACGGCATCACGCTCGTGCGAGGACGATCGGTTCCGTAGGGACCAAAGCGAGGACGAACGGCCCTGCGGGACCGGGGCGTGACATAATGGTATCAGAACGACTCGATTCTTTGCCCATTCCGTTGCTTCCAACTCTGAGATGTGCCTGATGTGAGATGCAATGAACGTTCCATACAATGAGTCCATAAATATTCTCAAAGTTGCCGGCAAACGTTTTCTGGATTTGTTTTCATTGCTTGAGATGTGATTTGTGATTTCGGGATTGCTAGAGTTTTGATTTGTGATGGTGAGGGATGAGGACTATCGCTGCTTTGTGGTTTCGTGAGTTTCTCCTTGAGTTTCGAGGACGAAACTCTTTATTGGTGGGTAAGTATGTAGCGTCTCGCTTCGCGTCGACGCTATGTACAAGTGAGATGGCCTTGCTTGCTCCAACGGAAGTCTTCTCGGAGAGTTCCCGACCGATTAATCAAGGTGAGTGGGCAGAACTGCATTCTCTGATTCTTGCACGACTTAATAATGAATCTGAGTTTTTGAATGCTTGCATGCTAAGAAGATTGTTTCATAAGAAGAATGATAGAACCGACTCAGTATGCTAATAAGAGAACTCACATAGCTTGTCATCGAAACGAATCTGCTGCCTAACTAAGAGAATATGTATGCTTGTCTAAAATAAGATAGAACCATTGTTATGCTAAGAAGATAGAACTGCATATTTACTTGATGTGATAATAGACCCGTGCTATGCTAGTCTTAACTAAAAGATCGTTCATATGTTTGCTTGTCATCGTGTTCATATGGATTGTCTTGAATGCTTGTTTCGGTATGAGAGTAAATGCTTGTCTTGTGTGTGTGCTAGACTAGTAGCCCGCCTTGCATAAAGGTCCTACGGGATCTTGGGGGTGCGGCTATTAGGAATGTGATAAGAGGATATGAATGTGATATGTCATGTTGTGTGCTATTGTGAAAGAGACAAGAGATATGTGGGTGCTTGCGGTGGATGGAGGACAAAACGATGTGTAGGAGACTAATATCGCGCCCTGAGCTCGGGGCGAGGGTATTGGGATGGTGGATGGTGATGCGATGGGGGAGACTAATAGTGCGCCCTTGCTACAAGGTCCTTCGGGATTGAGGGGCGTGGCTATTAGAGGGAGGCGGCGCTTCTGTTGAGAAGAGTTGTGTCTGTACTTGGGTAGTTCATGGAGATAGCTGCATTCAGGTCGTTAGGGAGCATGCTAGGCTAGCCTTCTTGCATACCTAACTGTTTGATGCAGAGACGGACAGGGAACTAAAGAACGGTAAAACATATATGTTTATGCAATTGTTGCTAACTTGTATGTTTGCTGCAGGGATAACCGTTCAGCCATGGGGTAAGAAATATCAGTTTATACATAAGCCTGCTTATTCATTTTGTCTGCATCATAGAGACCACCTGTTAGCGTTTCATGCATTGCATTCGGTCGGACAATGAGACTATTAGTGCAGAGCTGAACCTTGGCTACGGCTGCTTCGGCAGTAATGTGCAACCATGAGTCACAGCTGCTAATAGGATCAGAATATGAGTCATTGGTTAGCTGGATTACCGCTACCGATCCTGAGTTACTCGGGGACCGACCTCTGATTGATAGTTAACTTGTGTGCTTGATTGATAGTCCCTAAACGCTGCCTGTCCCTAGAATCCGTGCATATAGTTCACCGAACACGCTGCGCACACCCGAACAAGATTCCTCGTGCTTGAATTGGTTGCCTCGATTGATTGGTTGTTTGATTATGTTTTCAAAAGAATGTTTCCAAACAATGTAATATGAATCTGCTAGAACTGCATGTAAAGAACCTAAGTAAAACTAGCAAGATCACTAGTAATGCAATGTTTTGCCACATGATTACTTAGTGTGGGTTTCAGGGGATGTAGCTTCTGTTCAGTTGCCTTATCTCACCATTACTTGTATAAAGTGCTGACCCCCCAACAGTTTGCTTGTTCTCAGGTGCTCGTTCGTCTGAGGAAGCGATAGCCGTGCCTCATCCCAAGGAGCCGGAAATCTGGAGTCGATGCCTCGAGCTGCATCGAGTTTGTGCCTACTTCGAGCTGCTTTCAGATAGAGGGACATAATGTCTGGAACGGTATCATTGTAATCGAGAGAAGAGTGTTTGAGCATTATGTAACCTCGGTCATGCGCCGCTTGTAACACTTTCGATTATCAATAAAAAGAGCTTACTTTTCATGTGCCATTGTCATCTTCACTTTTCTGCAATGTTATGTGCCGCTGCTTCAGTATGGAATAGCTTACTTGCCCTTGTATCAAAGCTTTGGCCTTGTGCAAGCGCATCTTAGGCTTGCACGGCATCACGCCCGTGCGAGGACGATCGGTTCCGTAGGGACCAAAGCGAGGACGAACGGCCCTGCGAGACCGGGGCGTGACAGCACGGACAGTCACGAATTCCATGGTTTGGATCACCACAAATGAGGTATAACCCATTCTTCTTGCGATAATTTTTGACCATGTGCCCTGGCTTCTTACAGAAAGAACATGGTTGCCCTGGATTTCCTTTTTGTTGACCGCCATTATTTGGACGCTTTGGGGCAATATTTCCTTCCGTGTTGCTATGGCGCTTGTGATTGAAAGTATGCACAGGGCCAGTAGCAACTGGAGGATACTGTGGTTCAAGGAAAAGGGCATGATTGAGGACTTCCTGCATAGTCAGATATTAGGAAACGACTATGTGCGCATTGATAGTAGGTCGCATGCTGTCTTTGAATCGTCTTGCATGACTCACCGCATCAGGTAAATATGAGTTTACAAATTTGGCGAGCCAGTTGAATTCGGTGGAGTACTGCTTCACTTTCATATTGCCTTGACAGAGCTGCACGAATTCATTCTCTTTCTGCCGACGTACGAAAGGGGGTATGAACTCCTTTTTGAACGTGCCACAGAAGGTAGCCCCCGCGATCATCTTCACTTCATCGTCTACTAAGAGAGATCTTCGATGTACGTCCCACCAATCGTGCGCATTCAAACATAGCTACAATTAGGCACACGTAACACATTTTTCCTCAGGTACCTCTAGTAAATTAAAGTGATCCTCAAGCTATGCCAGCCAATCTAGAGCCATGACCAGATCCTAAGTCCCTTTGAAAGGCGTGTTATAGACCTTCTTAAAGTCAGCAAAATCGAAGGTAGTCACTTCCTTTTTCTTTGGAGTTTGAGGCATTTTGACTTCTGGCGTGAGTTGCTCCACCGGTGCCGCTGCTACCGTCATGGAGTGGTTAGATTCTAAGGTCTGAACGATCTGCTGCAGGACATCTACCTACTTCCGTTGGACTGCAAATCAGGCTTCTAGATTGCCTTCGAACTTGCTATGTCTCTCTTCTGCCCGCTTCTCGGCTCGCTCATAGTGAGCCTCATCTCTCTGCTAGCTTGTTTGAAGCATCCGCATCATTTCCTCAATCCGGTCGACACGGGACATGGCTCGCTGGCTTCTGGAACTTTTTGACGTGCCAGAACTACTTTCCTAGGCTTGTACCTCACCCAGTACTAGCGTTGATGCTTGAACTTGAGTCATTCCTTTAAAAGAAGGTAACTTATATCAGGCTCATAATGTATTATGGACTCACTGTATAGAACGTATCTCATTTTGGCCAAATGAGTTCAAGAGTTCGCATAGGGAATAGATCATTAAAGGAACTTTTTTGACACGAGGGTGAAAGAAACTTGAAGCTGTGCTCTGATACCAATATGTCATGCCCCAATTTTCGAAAAATCGATAGTCGTCCCCAGGGCATGACACCGTGCATGCCTAGGTTGCGACAACGCACAAGACTAAGATATTTTATATAACGAGCATATATTCAGAATACACAGATAATTGAAACACAATATTGAAATATGGAAAAGTTCTCTTTATTGATAATGAACATCTTTTACAAACTCTTGAACGAGTCAGATAATTGCAGCACAGGCTTACAAAAGTGGACTCAAAATGAGATAGTGGTCCTGTACATTACATCCTTTTACTAAAACTTCAAAAGCTATAGACACCTTCTAGCGAAGCTATCACCTTTCCACGGAGCTGCATAAGTTTGTGCACGAGCTCCTTGAAATTTCAAAATGCTTCTTCGAAGGCACGATCAGGGCGTGCCAGTAGGTGGACTGGATTGGAGAGTCACTTTAGCTTCTTGCAGGATCTCCTTGGTGCGGAAAACCTGTTGCAACGAGGGTCAGTACATCAAAATACACTGGTGAAGGTGAGCTAACCCAATTATACCAATCAACACGTTGTTTATATAAAGCATGCAAGTTATTTTGTGGTCTTTCTATCTTGCCTTAGTTCATTTTACAAGCAAGCATTAGATATGGAAATTTACTAAAATAAATATGCCACTGTTCGATGATTTTTACCTTCCCATCTGAAATACCTGCACAATACTTACCATGACCTTCCCTGCCACGAAGACATAGTTAACTTACGTAGTTTAAATATACGTGGGGATCACTAGCAGAATGCTATAAAGGATGAGTTATAGTCTTGAACGAGGATGGTATGCAACGAAAGCATGTGAGGCACTACACACCACCTCTTCCAGCACGTGAGACTATCGTTAAGTTTCGTCCGGATCGGATCGGTGCCAGTGCCCCAGCGACCGTCCGCAGGAACTATAGACCTTGTGCACAAGTTGTCCATAATCAAACGACGTTTATACTAAGTTATCAATTGATGCATTTTAAGGCAATACAAGCACGAGATAAGTATCATGGCATGATCTATTTTGCATATTCTTCCTGATCAGTTTATTGCATAACAAGGGGTGATCTATACATAACAAAAATATAGAAGAAGTATACATTCATTGTATAGCAAGGTGTGTTCTATACATAGCACAATTATAGAAGAAGTATACATTCTAACTTGAATTAAAATACTATGAAAGAACATTCTAAGCGTATTAACATGCAACAAGGTAATCGTTTCCAAGTTGGATGACAAGCACAAATAACCCAAGTCTATTCTTTTTTATTTTAACATCTTTTAGTTATTATGGTATCGTTTGATCAGAATAATCAAGAAGGTAAGATTTTTGATGTGAAGGCTTGGAAGAAGGGTCAACTGAATGGAATTATAGCCACTCACAAGTTGGTTGGAGAAAGGAAAGGAAAGATGTGCTTCAAGACTCCGCTCGTGCGACGTCTACTTCAGATCACCTGCATTGCCACGAACAGATGATCAATACCTCTTCTTCTCTTTCCAAGCTCAGAATAAAATGCAAATTTAACGAACAAAAGCAATGAAATCCATCAAAACCGTTCAAGAAAATGTAAATCCAAAAACGAACTCAAAAGCACGAAAGCAACCAGGCGATAGCGAAAACTAGGCAAAAAAATTTGTAGTGGAGATGTCCCTCTTGACTCTGCCGCTAAGTCCATCATTGGGTCACGGTCCACTGAATATGAAAATCAATTTCGAAGAAGCAAATCCATAATGAGGATAAGATCTTGATTCAATCTATCCCGATCGAACGATATCGATTAGTATTTCTTAGCCGCGCTCCCCGAATAGGGGGAACGGGGCACCACACTAACTGCCCACTGCCTCAGCTAAGCCTATAAATAGAACCCTCCCCCTCTCGGTACGCATACCAACAAGGTGGAGAAGTCCTGTCCGAAGTCCTCCACAGCAAAAAATTTCCTGCTCTAACTCCACCATTCCTAGACCTTCCTCTATAGAAACTCTCGGCCATGGTAACTCCTTTTCAGTAACGGAACATTGAGGAGAAGCAGAAGCGAGCACCTTCACCATGTCTCGGTCGTGATTTGCCGACGAGTATTTTGGTACCGCTGTGTTTACATCGAGCTCCACCGTAAGAGCACCGGGCGATTCAAAGTCGTCGACACAAGTTTGACACATTCCATCGATTGATCGATCCGTCGAAGGTTTGTTGGGGTCCTGTCTGGATTTGGTGAATTTTGGAGCCCAAATATGGTCAAATATTTGATTTAATATAATTTAGAAATCTACATTAAATGTAAGATTTGATTAGATTTTAAATTTATATCAAATATTTAATTTAACTATATTTGGACGTCCATAATTGGTGTTGGACTATTTTAGGTGGAATATGATTCTTATTTTATGGTTTTCTATTTAGAAAATCCTATTATGACCAAAAATAGGATTTCTCATTCGATAAATATAGGAGGAGGGTGGATGCATAAAGGATAGCACTAGTTGAAGATTCGGGGTGCTCGTCCACATAAAATCTAAGAGAAAGTCCGTGCTTTGCTCTTAGGACTTCGCCATCCAAGACAGAAGGCAGAAAGAGATCTGATCGAGGAGTCATCGCCTTCGCTCAGGGAGATTGCTACAGGTTGGTGAGTGATTTTAATTATAATTTCTTTCTTTTCTTCTTGAGTGTGGTGAGGGGGTTGAATCTATTAGGGCAAATAGTTCAACATTGATTCTGTAAATTTTATAATTTTACCTGAGTTATAAACGTTGAGATTTGTCCAGGTGACGTAGTCACCACCATATACTTGTCTTTATTTGTGCTTGGTGTTCGTTAGATAGGGGTTGGTTATATCATGTAGGTTGGCCTAAAGTTTTCGCTGCGGGCACTCTTAGACACAGAGTCGTAACGCTTGTAGGGCGTGTCCGATTCCCAATATCTGTTATCAGAGCTACTGGTTTTGGTTCTGACAACTATGTCTACGAAGCAGATGAACACTTGTATGATCACCCTCACAGGGGAAATTGGACAATTTGGAAGCCAATGATGGAGGATCTACTCTGGTGCAAGGACTTGCATGGTCCGTTGGAGGGCGACAACGCTAAGCCATCAGACAAAGCTGCTGATGACTGGAAATGACTGGATCGAAAGTTCGTTGGATTCATCCGCCAATGGTTGGATGACTCGGTGTTTCACCACGTGTCTATAGAGATTTTGGCAAAAGCATTATGGGAGAGATTTTATTCGTTGTACGAAAGAAAGACGGCTGGCAATAAGGCATTTTTGATTCGCCAACTCGTCAACTCGAAGTACACGGAGGGTGCCCCAGTGGCACAACATCTGAACGAGGTTTAAGGTATTATCAATCAGTTGTCTGCGATAAAGATTATGGTTGATGATGAGCTTCAGGCCCTATTGCTTTTGAGTTCTCTACCAAAAAATTGGGAGACATTGGTGGTATCGTTGAGCAACTCTGCGCCTGGTGTAGTTGTCACGATGGAATCAGTCAAAAGTAGCTTGTTGAACAAGGAGATCCAGCATAAACAAGTGGAATCATCGCAGGAGTCCGCTCTGGTGTCTTCCTACGGGAAGGGAAGACCCAAGTCATAGGCGAGGACATGGGGGAGTTCTCGGGATCTTCCGACTGTGGACCGCAAGAAGGGCTGGTATCACTGTGGCAAAATGGATCATATCAAGAGGAACTGCATGAAGCTCAAAGCTGAGAAGGCCAAAGGCAAGGATGATAAGAAGGATCTCACGGCTATGGGAGATATCATCATCGCAGCAACTGACTCAGAGGAACCTTGTGGCATGTGTCATGATGGCGATTGGGTCATGGACACGGGGGTATCGTATCATGCCACTCCATATAGGAGGATCTTCACATCATACTACGATGACAGGTTTGGACATATGAAGATGGGCAACAAGGGGATGGTTGTAGTTGTAGGCTTCGATGATGTGCACTTGACAACGAATCTTGGTGAGAAGTTCATTCTCAAGAATGTACGATATGTACCAAGTTTGTGCTACAACTTAATTTCAGTAGGAAGGCTGGCGGATGATAGCTGTCGCAGTTTGTTTGGGGATAAATATTGGATGCTTACGAAGGGTTCCCACTAGCTGACTCGAAGAGATTTATGTTGCGGCATGTATAGGCTCAAACCGATGAGTTGTATAGGCAGGCCACAAACATCAGATGGAGGCTCGAGGGGTATTCGATAGGAGTTGGATCGTCGAAAACTTGCTGATGAGGGGCTTCGAGATACTTTGAGGATTACGGAGGATTTGGTTCTTTGAGACAAAGCGATTAATGTTGATGAGCCAAAGGTTAAGGGTCAGTATGTTGGTCCCATGATAGTGGTCAGTCTTCAGGTGGGGGTTGCTTCACGGATTCTATTTTGGCGATGGGTGGCTTGCTAAAGCTTAACGAAGCGATATTGGTTTCAGCAGTTCGAGGTCAGGAAGGAGATCAAGGTTTGCAACAAACTCAATCTGAGGCAGGAATGTCACCATTCACATAATTTTGGAGAGCTGTGGGTCATCGACAACATGCACAGTGCGTGATATTCTGCTCGAGGATGCATGTTTATAGGGGAGCTTCAAGTTCGGACACGAAGGTGGACAGATTTAAGAGTTAAAATCTTGGGAGAATCGTACCGTTCGCTTGGTTGGGCCAGCCAAGGGTGAAGAAGCTCGTCGAAACGTTAACACGTTTCGGTGGAAGACAAAAGTTGGGGACAGGCAGCCAAGACTCATGGTGAGGCTGAAAGTAAGGGACTTTGGTCTTAGTTGTGTCATTGATGTCGGCAGGATCCCAGTGGTACAGAAGGTGCTACACATGGCAGCTAGCATCGACGTGTGGTCGAGGAGCTGCAGACGAAGGAAGATGCAAAGCAACTCGGGGGATAGGAGATTGGTGGCATGGAGGAGCAGAAACTCTATCGCGGGACGATAGGAATGGAGTCCAGTTGAGAAGCCATAGGATCGACACCCTCTCATCCGACTGGAAGGGGAGATGTTGGGCTCCAATCTGGATTTGGTAAATTTTGGAGCCCAAATATGGTCAAAGATTTGATTTGATATAATTTAAAAATCTACATTAAATATAAGATTTGATTAGATTTTAAATTTGTATCAAATATTTAATTTGACCATATTTGGACGTCCATAATTGGTGTCGGACTATTTAGGTGGAATATGATTCTTATTTTAATATTTTCTATTTAGAAAATCCTATTATGACCTAAAATAGAATTTCTTATCCTATACATATAAGAGGAAGGTGGATGCACAAAGGATAGCACAATTTGGATATTCGGGGTACTCGTCCATAGAAAATCTAAGAAAAAGTCAATGTTTTTCTCTTAGGACTTCGCCATCCATGATAGAAGGAAGAAAGAGATCTGATCGAGGAATTATCGCCTTCGCTCAAGGAGATTTCTATGGGTTGGTAAGTGATTTCAATTTTAATCTCTTTCTTTTCTTCTTGAGTGTGGTAAGGGGGTTAAATCTATTAGGTCAAATGGTTCAACATTGATTCCATCAATCTTGTAATTTTACCTGAGTTATAAAGGTTAAGGTTTATCCAGGTGACGTAGTCACCGCCATATACTTGCCTTTATCTGTGCTTGGTGTTTGTTAGACAGGGGTTTGTTATCTCATGTGGGTTGGCCTAAAATTTTCGTTGTGGGCACTCTCAGACACAGTGTCAAAATGATTGCAGGGCGTGTACGATTCCCAACATCTGGTATCAGAGCATTGTTAGATTGTATCTTATTTTTGTTTGAGCGTTCAAAGGAGGGTGACAATGGAGTTGGTAATTTAGTCCCACACCGGATAGGAGGTGGTATCATGAGGTATAGATAATTGAAATTGGTTCCGGCCTTACATGGGAATTTTATTTTAAGGCATATGGGCCCAGTCTAATATTGTAACTCATGGGCCAACTCCAGTTCGGGTCACAACGCGTTACCAATAAGTGGTATCAGAGCCCAATATTACGGGGCTGGTTTGAGCGGCTCTAATTGGTTCGAGACAGATGGTGATGAATCTTCATTGATTATAAGGGCTCTTCTCAAGATATAGTAGGAGCATTAACTACATGAATTAGCTTTAAAGGTAGATCTGACGAGTCCAAGGTATAGCAAAACATTATTATTTGCACACAATGGTGGTATGGATGAACATGTCAGGTTTGGTTCTGTGGTCGAACGGGTCGAGATGACAATATATTGGATCTCTTGGGTGCTCGGTTAGCTGGAACGAACAAAGGTAGCCGGAGTATGCTAAGGTTGTTCAGTTAGTAGGAACAAGCAAAGGTAGTCGGGATATGCTAAGGGTACTCGGCTAGTGAGAACAGAAAAAGGTAGCCGGGGTGTGCTAAGGTTGTTCGACTAGCGAAAATAAGCTAAGATGGAGATTGTTGGATTGTATCTCATTTTCGGTTGAGCGTTCAAAGGAGGGTAACAATGGAGTTGGTAATTTAGTTTCACATCGGATAGGAGGTGGGATCATAAGGTGTAGATAATTGGAATTAGTTCAGGCCTTACATGAGAATTTTCTTTTAAGGCATATGGGCCCATACCAATATCGTACCTTATTGGCCAATTCCGGTTTAGGTCATACCGTATTACCAACAAGGTTGATGACGAGCTCGGTAAGACGCTTAATCTTTTCTCTTCACTTCTCGATTTGTTTCCTTATAAATTAAGCATCCAAAAATAAGATGGATCACTGAATTTCGTTCCTATGTGCATGCCTATCAACTGTTTGAGTAATTACCTCAGAGGAGTATCCATGTTGGGAACGAAAGTGTGGAAACTGTTCCCCAAATCAGAGAGTACCTGCGAGAGAATCGAGCAAAATGCACAAACCAAAAAAATACCAAACACAAATTAAAGACACAGAGATTTTTGACGTGGAAAACTCTTGCAGAAAAACTACGGGACGATCGGAGTCCAACCCTGAAAAGCCTCCACTAGTAGAATAAGAAAGACACCGACTCCTTACAAACTTTTTACCAATACAAACGGATCACCATAACTCTTTTGGAACAGAAAATAGATTATAACCACGAAGAAGAAAGACAACGATAAATATCCGAAACTGATCTCCTTCTTCAAAATGGCCTCCAATCCTTCTTTCTCCTCTCCAATATTGCAATGGCACTTTTGCCTCCTTTTCTCTCCTTGTTGCTATTTTTTTTAGAGAGAAAGATATATTTTACAGCCAAAAGACACCTATATATAGCCTCAAACCTACAACTAGCATTCCTATTTTAGATAGGAATATCCAATCCAAATCCAAATTATTTGACATATTCCTATTACATGTAGGAATATCCAATCCAAATCCATTGAGATATTTCTATTATATTTAGGAATATCCAATCCAAATAAATTGAGATATTCCTATTATATTTAGAAATACTCAATCCTACTTCAGGATATTTTCTATATAGGTTGGAAATCCTACCCACTCCAACAAATCTCTCCCTTCACAACTATGCGGAGGGGGTCGCCATCCCTATGATCCACCTGCAGTACTCAAACTTTTCCCTTGGTAGAACCTTTGTGAACATATCTGCTCCGTTGTCATCTGTATGAACCTTCTCAAGCGCCGCTTCCTTCTTGTCAACCATATCCCGTATCTAATGATATCTGGTATCAATGTGCTTTGATCGGCTATGAAATATCTGCTTCTTCACAAGGTGAATAACACTCTAACTATCGCAAAGCAAAGGATACTGCTCATGCTTTAGCCAAATTTCCTACATCAGTTTTTTCATCCACAGTAACTCCTTACAAGCCTCCATTGCCGCAATATATTCTGCCTCTGTTGTCGATAAGGCAACACACTTCTGTAAATATGACTGCCACGATACTGCTCTACCAGAAAACATCATCATATAGCCCAAAGTCGATCGCCTCATCTCTACATCTCCAGCCATATCAACACCGTATATCCAACCACCTTCGGCTCGTCACCACCAAATAAAAGTCTCCAATCGGCAGTACCCTAAAGATATCATAGAATCCACTTGACCCCACTCAAATGTACCCTTCCAAGATTGGAAGTGTACATGCTAACTGTGCCGACTGCGTGAGCAATGTCTGGCTATGTACATACCATAGCATACATAAGGCTCCCCACAGCTGAGGCATATGAAACTCGCTCCATATCTTTCTTCTAGTCCTCGGTAGATGGATACTGCTCCTCAGTGAACTTAAAGTGAGTCGCAAGGGGGTTATTCACTTTCTTTGACCCGTCCATCCCAAAATGCTGAAGTATTCGATGAATGTACTTCTTTTGGGACAAGTGTAGGAGCTTGGACTCTTTCTCTCAGTTGATCTCCATCCCAAGAATAGTCTTTGCTGCGCCCAATTCCTTCATAGAGAAGGCCGCACCCAGTTGGTTCTTCAACTCTGCTATCCTGGTGGTATTCCGACCCACCAACAATATGTCATCAATATAAAGCAACAAAATGATGAAATCATCCTCGACGAAGTACCTCACAAAAATACAATGATCCGACGTCATCCGTGCATAGCCATGCTCCTTATAAATGACTCGAACTTCCTGTACCACTGCCTCAGAGCCTATTTTAGACCATACAAGCTTTTCCTTAACCAGTAGACCAAATATGACTTACCCTTCTCATATAATCCCTCTGGCTGCTCCATGTACAACTCCTTCTCAAGATCACTATGGAGGAATGTCGTCTTCACGTCTATTTGCTCGACCTCCAAGTCGAAACGGGCTGCCAATGTTAGCACCACCCGTATAGACGACTGCTTGATGACTGGCAAAAAGATCTTATCATAATATATGCCTTTCTACTGACCATAGCCTTTAACTACTAGCCTCGCTTTGTATCGAGGTGAGTAGCATCATCTGTCTACTTCACTCTGAACGTCCATCAATTCTTCAAAGCTTTCTTGCCTTTTGGCAACCGCACAAGATCATAAGTAGAGTTGGCCTCCAAGGAACTCATTTCCTCCTGCATGGCCTCCATCCACTCCTGCCTGTATTCGTCTTCCATTACCAATGCAAAACTTTTGGATTCTTCCCCGTCAGTCAGTAGCACATACTCACCCGGTGAGTATCTCGTAGATGGTCGACCTATCGCTCCTCCTCAATGGAACTACTGGTGCTGGCTGTATATCTACAGCCTTTTCCCCTCCAGGAACCGCCTCCTCGGCATGCTCATCCTCCTCATGGTCACCCTGACCACCATCAGCAGGCTGATGATCAAGGTTGGAAGCAACTCCATGTACTCGCTCCCCCATAACTGGATCCTCTGCGATGTCCTCTAAAAACTGTTTGAAGCGAAATGACTCTAACTCAGGCAATTTCTCAGCCTCAGAAGGCATATCAGAATCCTGAGTGTTGGTCATGGTCTGATCCTCGATGAATACTACATCCCTGCTTCTGTAGAGCTTTCTTCCCACTGGATCGTATTGTCTATAGACAAACTCATCCCGACCGTAGCTGATAAAGATGTACCGCCTCGTCTTTGGCTCAAGTTTGGATCTCTCGTCCTTCGGTACATGTACGAAGGCCTTACAACCAAATAGTCCCAGGTGATTATATGACGACTCTTTGTCGTACCATACTTTGTCAAGCACATCACCCTGCAAAGGAGCACTAGAAGATAAATTAATAACATAAGCATCTGTGTAAAGTGCCTCACCCAATAGCTGTCTGGCAAGTTTGCTTCTGACAACAAACACTGCACCCTATCCATTAGCATCATGTTCATCCGCTTTGCTATACCATTGAGCTGCGGTATTTTTGGTGGAGTCTTCTGGTGTCGTATTCCTTGCTCTCTGCAATAAGCATCAAAGGGATCGATATACTCGCCGCCATTGTCCAACCGAACACAAAGCAGCTTCTTGCCCGTCTTCCTTTCAACAAAGGCCTAAAACTCCTTGAAAGTGGGCAGCACCTGATCCTTGGTCTTTAAGGTATAGACCCAAACCTTCCTGGAACAGTTATCAATAAATGTTACAAAATAAGAAGCACCACCAATGGATTTTAACTTCTTAGGATCGCAGACATCTGAGTGAATCAACTCGAGCAACGCCGGCTTCCTTGAACTTGGGTGACTTTAAAAAGATACCCTATTTTGCTTCCCCGCCAAACTGTGTGTGCACTTCTCCAATTTTGTAGACTTTAGCCCTGGAATCACCTTCATGTTCACCAAGTAGTTCATCCCCTTCTCGCTGATATGGCTGAGCCGCCTGTGCCACAACTCAGTAGACACATCAGTATCTGCGTTAACCTCCTATGCCCCCTGTGCGCTCCCTTCCATATAGTAGAGTCCAGACCTCTTGCTTCCTTTGGCAATCGCCATCGAACCTCTGAAAAGCTTCCAATGATTGTTTTTGAAGAGACTGAAGAAACCCTCGCCATCTAACCTTTCAATCGATACCAGTTTAAAACGGATATCAGGGACATGACGGACATATTTGAGAACAAGAACTTCACCTGTCTTTGTCCTCAAATGCACATCTCCAATGGCAACCGCCTTTGACACATCTCCATTGCCCATCTTCAACACTCCATAGTCCCCTGTTGTGTATGTAGCAAATAGTGTCCTATTGTGTGATACATGCGTTGAAGCACCTGAGTCCACCAGCCAAGAGTTGTCATCGCATGCGAGGTTCATAACTATCTCATCACCTACAATGATCACGTCGCCTCCATGTGTCGAGGCCGTCGTTGTAGTGTTCTCACTTTGCTTTCCCTTGTCGTCCTTCTTCTCTCTCTTCCAAGCAAAACAGTTCCGTTTGATGTGGCCCTTCGTGCCACAATGGTAACACTCCGAGTTCTCGTATCAAGGGGTCATGCTTTTACCCGTTTTGTGGCTCTCTGAAACAAGCGCCTCTGAGTTGGATACGGATGAAGTGCCCTGAGAGCGTCTCCTCATCTCTTTATTCAGTATCCCGCTCTTGGCAAACTCCAGACTGACCACGCCTTCTGGAGCAGAAGCGATCATAGACACTTGTACGGTCTCCTACGAGTCTGACAATGTACACAACAGCCATAGTCCCTGAACCTCATCGTCGAACTAGACTTTCATCGAGGATAGCTGCTCAACCATACCCTGGAGCTCACTCAAGAGATCCGTAATAGATGTCCCATCTTTGTACCGTAGATCCATCATCATTCGGATCAGGAATAATTTATTTACCCCGATCTTCTACGTATACAAAGATTCCAGCTTATCCCACAGTGTCCTCGCGTGCTTAATACTGGCAACGTGGTTGTACACGTTCTCGTCAACGAACTGTCTGATGTACCCACACACCTGTATATCCTCAAAATTCTAGTCCTCTTTAGATTTGTCACTGGGCCTCTCAGAAGCAAATACCGACAGATGCAGCTTCTTGACAAATAGCAGATCCTTCATCTTGCTCCTCCAGTAGTGATAGTTGGTACCATTCAGGTTTACCATGCGCACCGACTTTGCGTCTATCTCTCCTCCCAGGTTTGCCTGTCAAGTCCTGACACCCTTCTGAAATTTCGCAACCTGGCTCTGATACCACTTTGTTGGGAACGAAAGTGCGGAAACCGTTCCACAAACCCGAGAGTACCTGCGAGAGAACCGAGCAAAATGCACAAACCAAAAACATGCCAAACACAAATCGCAGACACAGAGATTTCTGACGTTGAAAACCCTTGCGAAAAAAAAAACACGGGACGATAGAAGTCCAACCCTGAAAAACCTCCACTAATGGAATAAGAAATATACTGACTCCTTACAAACTTCTCACCGATCCAAACGGATCACCACAACTCTTTTGGAACAGAAAATAGATTATAACCACGAAGAAGAAATACAACGATAAATACCCGAAATTGATCTCCTTCTTCGAAACGGCCTCCAATCGTTCTTTTTTCTCTCCAATGTTACAATGACACTGTTGCCTCCTTTTCTCTCTTTGTTGCTATTTTTTTTTTTTTAGAGAGAGATATATTTTAGGGCCAGGAGATACATATATATAGCCTCATACCCACAACTAGCATTGCTATTATCGATAGGAATATCCAATCCAAATCCATTGAGATATTCTTATTATATTTAGGAATATCCAATCCAAATAAATTGAGATATTCCTGTTATATGTAGAAATACTCAATCATACTCCGGGATATTTTCTACATAGGTTGGAAACCCCGTATACTCCAACAGTCCACACTATGATCAGACACAAGGACGCATCCCATAAGTTCGAATAAGCTCTACACAGGTATTGTTTCCGGTTCTCCTCTTTCTTCTTGATCTAGTTTAGCAAATCTTGATCTCGTATGAGTAGGACAATGAACTTAGGCTGGTGTCAATGATAGATCTCTAGACACAGTGCACCGATCGGTCTTGTGCGTCCAAAACGACAACAGGAAGGCTGATCCTTGTATGCATGAGACAACTCATGTGTCGAGGTTGGACACAGGAAGGCTGATCCTTGTATGCATGAGACAACTCATGTGTCGAGGTTGGACCCTGTGTCGATATAAATCCAAACTGTAGTTAGAACTGACACAAAAATTAGTGCACAGTGACACAGATTGGTGTAGGTCCAACGGGTGTCTGTGTCTTGATAAGCTCAGGATACAGAGCTTGGTAATTGCTCTTAGAAGATTTGAACACTAGGCGGGAAATTCCATTGTAGGTTTAGGTTTCAAACTGAGTTAAAAAACACAACAGCTATTGTAGCTGTTGATGCTAAAAATGTGGACTCTAGCGTTCAAATATGGGTTACTGTGGGGCTTTCCATTTGAATATCTTTAAGTACGATTTTGGACTGAACATCAGTCCAAGATTTGAATCGGGCCTTAGGCTTGGGCTCAAGTTGTTCAAACAAAAAGTCAGTAGGTTGGGTCCAGGATTTTATGAGTCCAGTATATTTGGGCAGGTCAGGAGTCGAATTCAAGGCCTGTCGGATAGTCCAAGTGGGCTGTTAGTAGCAGTGGGCCGAGCCAAAATTTACAGATAAATTGTTATAGTTAAATAATAAGTAGGAAGTACTACTTAACAATAATTGTTGGTTGGTTAGGAAAAAGTAGTTAAGAAATTAGTTAGAAAACTAACTTGTATTAATTAGAAATAGTTAGGATTAACCTTGGGGTTTATTTAGAATCTAACACTTATGATTATTGCTTGCATAGGAGGACTTTGCCACCTCATTCATTCCAAGGACCAATGCAAGTACATTATATTTTACTTTCCTATACGATATTCCATGTATGTTTTTATTATTTTTGCACCGTATCACATGTCGTGTCCTGTCGTGTTGCGAGAGGGAACACTAGAAGGGCAAGTGATTTTTCTAGCCTTAGACAAATACGTGAATGATTGAACCATCACTAGACGTGCTTGATGTCCATTTACATGCGTGCATGACTGATAGTATATCATTTATGATATATCTGATTCCCGATTTAGCCTATGCATGCTTGATAGTGTTCCATGTACACGTTCCATACATAGCTAGAGCATGTAAACAGTTATTCTTATTTTTTCCTGTTTACTTGTCATTTTTATTTATATTGTACTATATTATTTTCTTGCATCATATTGTATAGCACTGTGAGATATGTATGTTACTTTGCTCCTTCCTGACTAGATAACCGTGGCAGGTGATGATGAAATGGAGTATCCCACTTTTTATGGTCCCCAGGATGAGACCATATGTGATGCTAGTCTGGAGACTACCCCAGACATGGAGGGCACTCCTTTGAGACTTAGATTATTGTCTAGTTTTATTTCTATTAGATTACTTTGTATTGTGATTGTATCGTATTGTGATGATTGCCGTATTTACATTCACCGGATTTGTTTTCGTACATTCTTGTAGAAGACTTGTAATAAAAGCAATAGTGAATGTGGTGATTGTTCGGGATGGAAAAAAATGTGTCTAAAAAGTTGTGATGAATAATTGAATATTATACTTGCATGGAAATATAGGTGTAGACAGCTGACTACCGCTGTCAACGACAGCGTATGCTGGATATGCTCGGGCCGTACCTGACTATTCGGGAGCAGGGTATGATACTAAGAATGTCACGACCCGATTCCTTAGAATCGTTGGGGCGTCCCCCGAATCGTGATGCCGTGCGGGCTTGGGGTTGCGCCCGCACAATGCTACAGTATTTTGCATAGCAAGCACATATTCAGAGTACGCAAATAAATTGAAACATGAAAAAGTTCTCTTTATTGATAATGAACATCTATTACAAACTCCTGAACGAGTCAGCTAATATGCCTAACGGCTTACAAAAGTGTTGACTCAAAATAAGATTGCAGTCCTGTACATTACATCCTTTTATAACTTCAAAATGTATAGACCTCCAGGCTGGAGGACGGCTTTGCCACGGAGCTGCATTTGTGTATGAAGAGTTGCAGCTTCTGGCTTCAAAATGCTTCAAGGGGCGCGGTAAAGATGCGCCAATAGCTAGACTGGATCGGGAAGACGACTTTGGCTCCTCGCTCGGTTCGCCTTGGTGCGGAGAACCTGTTTCAACGAGGATCAGCATGTCGAAACATACTAGTGAAGGCGAGCTAACCGAACTATACCAATCAACACGTTGTTTTAATAAAGCATGCATATTTGTGGGTTTCTATCTTGCCTTAGTTCATTTACAAGTAAGAAGCATATAGAATTTACTGAAATAAACGCGCCACCGTTCGGTGGATTTTACCTGCCCATCTGAATTACATGCACAATACTTACCATGCCTTCCCTGCCACGAAGACACAAGTTAGTATGCAACAGGTTTAAATATACACGTTGAACACACGATGCATTGTAAGCCATATTCACACGATAAACACACGAGACGTTGCAAGCATATACACACGAGGATCACTGGCTTGATGCCATAATAGACTAGTCAAGGACAAGGATAGCATGCAACGAGAAAACACGAGGAGCTCAGAAAACATGATGCGTTGCAAGTTATCCCGTCCGCATACGATTGACTATAAACACGAAGTCTACCCGGATCGGATCGGTGCCAGTGCCCCAGCGACCGTTCGCAGAACTTATATCCTTATGCACAAGTTGTCCGTGATCGAACATACGATGTTTAGTTAAATTATCACTTCACGCAGTTGAGGCAACACGAGTAATGCATGATTCATTTTGCATAGCCTCTAGGAACAGTTACGCACATACACGATATGATTCATAAATAGCACAATTTATAGAAGAAGATATATTCTAACTATAATTTATGCATATGATGAACATTCTGAATGAACAAGCATGCAAGTAAGTAAACGTTCACGAGTTTGATTGACAAGCAGTAATTACCAAGTCTATTCTCTTTTATCTTGGTTTCTTTTATTATTACTTGGTATCGTTTGATCGGGACTAAGAAGATTGCACGATTTTAGGTTGTGAAGCTTGGAAGCAGGGCTAGCTAATCGGGATGGTAGCCACTCACTTGGATTATTGGAAGGGAGAAGGAAAGAGGCGCTTCACGACTCCGCTCGTAAGCCACCTACTGCTCGTTCACCTGCACACGAACAGCTCGATCAATATTCCTCCCTCTCTTTCCAATCTCGAAATTGAAATATAGTTCAATGAACGAAAACAATGAAAACCATCGAAACTGTTCAAGGAAAACAAGCAAATCCCAAAACCAACTCAAAGCACGAAAGCAACAAGCGACATCGAAAACCAAAGCAATAAAAATAACAGCGGAGAGGTCCCTCCTGACTCGGCCGCTAAGCCGATCCTTGGGGCGCGGTCCACTGAATATGGGAATCGATTCCGAAGAAACAAATCCATAACGAGGACGAGTTCTTAATTCAATCTATCCCGATCGAACGATACCGTCTTGTGTTTCTTAGCCGCGCTCCCCGCACCGGGGGAACGGGGCGCTACATCCTACCCAACCAATTGGAAGTTTCGTCCCGAAACTTAGGAATAATGCTTACCGTTAGGGGTTATTACGTTGCGGGCGATGATCAGGAAGGTTCGGACAAGCACTAATGGCATGGCCTGGATTGCCACAAGCGAGACATAACCCAAGTCTCTTACGATATTGATTAAAGGCGTGCCCACGTTTGTTGCAGTATTGACATACTTGGTTGGGATTTGCCCTGTGCTAACCACCGTTGTTTCGGCGCTTTTTAGCGGTGTTTCCTCTCTCGTCGCTATGGCGTTTGTGATTGTAAGTATGCACAGCGCTGGTAGAAACGTGAGGATACTGTGGTTCAAGTGATAGGTCATGATTCATGACTTCACGCATTGTCCCGTACTGATTATTGACCACGTGCGCATGGATGGCAGGGCGCAAACCGCCTTCAAACCTTCTAGCTCGACTCGCTGCATCAGGTAAATAGGCCCTATCGAATTTGGAGAGTCGGTTGAATTCAGCAAAATATTGCTTAACTGACATACTGCCCTGCCGCAGCTGCACGAACTCGTTTTCCATTTGACGTTGTACTGGAGGGGGTATAAACTCCTCTTCAAACGTGGCATGAAAGATCGTCCACGAGATCGCCTCCTCTCCGTGATCAAATTGGAGAGATCGTCGATGCACGTTCCACCAATCGTGCACGTTGAGGCGGAGCTGAAGTTGTGCGTAGGCGACGCGCTTCTCTTCGGGGACCTCTAACAGAGCGAAGTGATCTTCAAGCTCGGCTAGCCAATCTAGAGATACCACTGGGTCCTCAGTCCCGTTGAATGGGGTATTGCAGACTTTCTTGAAATGGCCCAAGTTGAAGGCAGTCACGTCCCTCGGCCTTGGGATTTGAGGCATCTCCACTTCAAGCACGGGCTGTTCCACCAGAGTCGTTGTTGTTGCGGCGGAATGGTTGGCAGCCAAAGTCTGAACAATTTGTTGCAGGGTATCTACCTGCTTCTGTTGGACTGAGAATCGGGTCTCTAAATTGCTTTCGAACTTGGCTTGGCGAGCATCGTCTCTTTGTCGTTGCGATTCTAACATTTGCATCACCCGCTCTAGCGGGTCGACTTGAGATATGCCTCGCTGGCTCCGAGAGCTTTCCGAAGTGCCCGAACTGCTTTCTTGTGTTTCGTTCGGAGCTTGCGCTGCAGATTGCGCTAGTGCCATTCCTTCAAAAGAAGGAAAATTACATTAGGATCATAATGTATTATGGACTTATTGCATGAACGTATCTCATTTTGGCCTAGCGAGTTCAAGAGTTCGCATAGGAATTGATCGTTAAAGGAACTTTTCCATCACAAAGTCTAAGAAACTTGAATCTGTGCTCTGATACCATTATGTCACGACCCGATTCCTTAGAATCGTTGGGGCGTCCCCCGAATTGTGATGCCGTGCGGGCCTGGGGTTGCGCCCGCACAAGGCTACAGAATTTTGCATAGCAAGCACATATTCATAGTACGCAGATAAATTGAAACACAAATTTGAAACATGGAAAAGTTCTCTTTATTGATAATGAACATCTATTACAAACTCCTGAACGAGTCAGCTAATATGCCGAACGGCTTACAAAAGTGTTGACTCAAAATGAGATAGCAGTCCTGTATATTACATCCTTTTATAACTTCAAAATGTATAGACCTCCAGGCTGGAGGACGGCTTTGCCACGGAGCTACATTTGTGTATGAAGAGTTGCAGCTTCTGGCTTCAAAATGCTGCAAGGGGCGCGGTGAAGATGCGCCAACAGCTGGACTGGATCGGGAAGACGACTTTGGCTCCTCGTTCGGTTCGCCTTGGTGCGGAGAACCTGTTTCAACGAGGGTCAGCATGTCGAAACATACTGGTGAAGACGAGCTAACCGAACTATACCAATCAACATGTTGTTTTAATGAAGCATGCATATTTGTGGGTTTCTATCTTGTCTTAGTTCATTTATAAGTAAGCAGCATATAGAATTTACTAAAATAAATGTGCCACCGTTCGGTGGATTTTACCTGCCCGTCTGAATTACCTGCACGATGTAGCGTCCCGTTCTCCCGGTGCGGAGAGCGCGGCTAAGAAACACAAGACGGTATCGTTCGATCGGAATAGATTGAATTAAGAACTCGTCCTCGTTATGGATTTGTTTCTTCGGAATCGATTCCCATATTCAGTGGACCGCGCCCCAAGGATCGGCTTAGCGACAGAGTCAGGAGGGACCTCTCCGCTGCTATCTTTTATTGCCTCAGTTTTTGAATGTATCTTGTGGCTCGTATTGTTTGTTGACCATAATTTATGAAACTGGTCACCTGTCGCTTGTTGCTTTCGTGCTTTGAGTTAGTTTTGGGATTTGCTTGTTTTCCTTGAACGGTTTTGATGGTTTTCATTATTTTCGTTCATCGACTTGCACTTCTATTCCGAGATTGGAAAGAGAGGAAGAAGTATTAATCGAGCTGTTCGTGTGCAGGTGAACGAGCAGTAGGCGGCTTGCGAGCGGAGTCGTGAAGCGCCTCTTTCCTTCTCCCTTCCAAACATCGAAGTGAGTGGCTACCAACCCGATTAGCTAGCCCTGCTTCCAAGCTTCACATCTAATAATCTGCATTCTTCTTTGCCCCGATCAAACGATACCAAGTAATAATAAAAGAAACCAAGATAAAAGAGAATAGACTTGGTTATTATGCTTGTCAATCAAACATGTGAACTGTTACCTTACTGTATGCTTGTTCGTGTAATGTTCTATAACTGTGCTAAGTATAGATCACATCTTGTACATGCATAATCGTTCAGGGAGGCTATGCTAAATAAATCATGCAATTACTGCTTGTCGTGTACTCGTGTTCTTGCACTCGTGTTGCCTCAAATGCATAACTGTAAATCGTGTTCGATCATGGACAACTTGTGCACAAGGTATTGGTTCTGCGGACGGTCGCTGGGGCACTGGCACCGATCCGATCCGGGCGGAACTCGTGTGTAGTCGTCGTGTTCGGGACAGGATAACTTGCAGCGCAATCGTGTACTCTCGTAGCAAGCTATCCTTGCGTAGCAAGCTATCCTTGTCCTCGGCTACGTCCACTATGGCAATCATGCCAGTGATCATCGTGTATATTTAAACCTGTTGCAAACTAACTTGTGTCTTCGTGGCAGGGAAGGCAAGGTAAGTATTGTGCAGGTAATTCAGACGGTCAGGTAAAATCCACCGAACAGTGGCACATTTATTTCAGTAAATTCTATATGCTGCTTACTTGTAAATGAACTAAGGCAAGATAGAAACCCACAAATATGCATGCTTCATTAAAATAATGTGTTGATTGGTATAGTCAGGCTAGCTCGCCTTCACCAGCATGTTTCGATATGCTGACCCTCGTTGAAACAGGTTCTTCGCACCAAGGCGAACCGAGCGAGGAGCCGAAGTCGTCTTTCCGATCCAGTCCAGCTGTTGGCGCATCTTCACCGCGCCCTCGAAGCATTTTGAAGTCAGGAGCTTGCAACTCTTCATACATAAATGCAGCTCCGTGGCAAAGCTATCCTCCAGCCTGGAGGTCCTTATAATTTTGAGTTTATAAAAGGATGTAATGTACAGGACTGCTATCTTATTTTGAGTCACCTCTTTGTAAGCCGTTCGGCATATTAGCTAACTCGTTCAAGAGTTTGTAATAGATGTTCATTATCAATAAAGAGAACTTTTCCATGTTTCAAATCTGTGTTTTAATTTATCTGCGTACTCTGAATATGTGCTTGCTATGCAAATCATTAAAGCTTTGTGCGGGCGCAACCCCAGGCCCGCACGGCGGTCACGCCTCGGGGGACGCCTCGGGGCGTAACATAGTGGTATCAGAGCACAGATTCAAAGTTCCTTAGACTTCGTGCTGGAAAAGTTCCTTTAATGATCAAATTCTTGTGCGAACTCTTGAACTCGCTAGGCCAAAATGAGATACGTTCATGCAATAAGTCCATAATACATTATGATCCTAATGTAATTTACCTTCTTTTGAAGGAGTGGCTCCAGCGCAATCTGTAGTGCAAGCACCGAACGAAACACAAGGCCAAGAGAGTAGTTCGGGCACTTCAGGAAGTTCAAGAAGCCAGCGAGCCATGCCAAGCATCGATCCCGTTCAGCAAATATTGCGGATGTTGGGGGAAAACCAACAAAGGGATGAGGCTCGCTATGAACGGGCCGAGAAGCGGGCGGAAGAGAGTCAGCTCAAGTTTCAAGATAATATAGAAGCACGATTCTCAGTCCAACAGAAGCAGGTAGATACCCTGCAGCAGATCGTTCAGACTTTGGCATCCAACCAGTCCGCGGCAACGCCAGCGACTCTGGTGGAACAGCCCGTGCTTGAAGTAGAGACGCCGCAAATTCTATGGGCGAGGGACGTGACTGCCTTCGACTTTGGCCACTTCAAGAAAGTCTGCAACACCCCATTCAACGGGACTGAGGACCCAGTCGTAGCTCTAAATTGGTTGGCCGAACTTGAAGATCACTTCGTTCTGCTAGAGGTCCCCGAAGACAAGCGCGTCGCCTGCGCGCAACTACAGCTCCGCCTCAATGCGCATGATTGGTGGGACGTGCATCGACGATCTCTTCAATTTGATCACGGAGAGGAGGCGATCTCGTGGACGACTTTTCGTGCCGCGTTTGAAGAGGAGGTTGTACCCCCTCCAGTACAACGTCAGATGGAGAACAAGTTCGTGCAGCTGCGGCAAGGCAGCATGACAGTTAAAGAGTACTCCGCCGAGTTTAACCGACTCTCCAAATTCACTAGGGCCTATTTACCTGATGTAGTGAGTCGAGCTAGAAGGTTTGAAGGTGGACTATGCCCTGTCATCCATTCGCACGTATCCGTTCATCAGTATCGTACAATGTGTGAAGTCATGAATCACGCCCTATCTCTCGAACCACATTATCCTTACGTTCCTAGCGGCACTGTGCATACCTACACTCACAAACGCCATAGCAACGAGGGAGGAAACAACACTGCAAAGCGACGAAACGACGGTGGTCAGCAAGTAAAGCATTGGAGCAATAAGTGTCAATTCTACAAAAAGCTTGGACACGATAAGAGAGACTGCCGCTTGAGACTTGGGTTATGCCTCGCTTGTGGACGATCAGGTCATGCCATTAATTCCTGTCCAAACCTTCCTGATCGTCATCCCCAACGTAATGCTCCCTAACGGTAGGTCCTATTCCTAAGTTTTGGGACAAAACTTCCAATTAGTTGGGTAGGATGTAGCGTCCCGTTCTCCCGGTGCGGAGAGCGCGGCTAAGAAACACAAGACGGTATCGTTCGATCGGGATAGATTAAATTAAGAACTCGTCCTCATTATGGATTTGTTTCTTCGGAATCGATTCCCATATTCAGTGGACCGCGCCCCAAGGATCGGCTTAGCGGTAGAGTCAGGAGGGACCTCTCCGTTGCTATCTTTTATTGCCTCGATTTTCGATGTCGCTTGTTGCTTTCATGCTTTGAGTTGGTTTTAGGATTTGCTTGTTTTCCTTGAATGATTTTGATGGTTTTTATTGTTTTCGTTCATCAACTTGCACTTCTATTCCGAGATTAGAAAGAGAGGAAGAAGTATTAATCGAGCTGTTCGTGTGCAGGTGAACGAGCAGTAGGCGGCTTACGAGCGGAGTCGTGAAGCGCCTCTTTCCTTCTCCCTTCCAAACATCGAAGTGAGTGGCTACCAACCCGATTAGCTAGCCCTGCTTCCAAGTTTCACATCTAATAATCTGCATTCTTCTTTGCCCCGATCAAACGATACCAAGTAATAATAAAAGAAACCAAGATAAAAGAGAATAGACTTGGTTATTATGCTTGTCAATCAAACATGTGAACTGTTACCTTACTGTATGCTTGTTCGTGCAATATTCTATAACTGTGCTAAGTATAGATCACATCTTGTACATGTATAATCATTCAGGGAGGCTATGCTAAATAAATCATGCAATTACTGCTTGTCGTGTACTCGTGTTCTTGCACTCGTGTTGCCTCAAATGCATAACTATAAATCGTATTCGATCATGGACAACTTGTGCACAAGGTATTGGTTCTGCGGACAGTCGCTGGGGCACTGGCACCGATCCGATCCGGGCGGAACTCGTGTGTAGTCATCGTGTTCGGGACAGGATAACTTGCAGCGCAATCGTGTACTCTCGTAGCAAGCTATCTTTGTCCTCGGCTACGTCCACTATGGCAATCATGCCAGTGATCATCGTGTATATTTAAACCTGTTACAAACTAACTTGTGTCTTCGTGGCAGGGAAGGCAAGGTAAGTATTGTGCAGGTAATTCAGACGGTCAGGTAAAATCCATCGAACGGTGGCACGTTCATTTCAGTAAATTCTATATGCTGCTTACTTGTAAATGAACTAAGGCAAGATAGAAACCCACAAATATGCATGCTTCATTAAAATAACGTGTTGATTGGTATAGTCAGGCTAGCTCGCCTTCACCAGCATGTTTCGATATGCTGACCCTCGTTGAAACAGGTTCTTCGCACCAAGGCGAACCGAGCGAGGAGCCGAAGTCGTCTTCCCGATCCAGTCCAGCTGTTGGCGCATCTTCACCGCGCCCTCGAAGCATTTTGAAGTCAGGAGCTTGCAACTCTTCATACACAAATGCAGCTCCGTGGCAAAGCTATCCTCCAGCCTGGAGGTCCTTATAATTTTGAGTTTATAAAGGGATGTAATGTACAGGACTGCTATCTCATTTTGAGTCATCTCTTTGTAAGCCGTTCGGCATATTAGCTAACTCGTTCAAGAGTTTGTAATAGATGTTCATTATCAATAAAGAGAACTTTTCCATGTTTCAAATATGTGTTTCAATTTATCTGCGTACTCTGAATATGTGCTTGCTATGCAAATCATTAAAGCTTTGTGCGGGCGCAACCCCAGGCCCGCACGGCGGTCACGACTCGGGGGACGCCTCGGGGCATGACACATAATACTTACCATGCCTTCCCTGCCGCGAAGACACAAGTTAGTATGCAACAGGTTTAAATATACACGTTGAACACACGATGCATTGCAAGCCATATTCATATGATAAACACACGAGGCATTGCAAGCATATACACACGAGGATCACTGACTTGATGCCATAATGGACTAGTCAAGGACAAGGATAGCATGCATCGAGAAAATACGAGGAGCTCAGAAAACATGATGCGTTGCAAGTTATCCCGTCCGTACACGATTAACTATAAACACGAAGTCTGCCCGGATCGGATCGGTGCCAGTGCCCCAGCGACCGTCCGCAGAACTTATATCCTTGTGCACAAGTTGTCCGTGATCGAACACACGATGTTTAGTTAAATTATCACTTCACGCAGTTGAGGCAACACGAGTAATGCATGATTCATTTTGCATAGCCTCTAGGAACAGTTATGCGCATATGCGATATGATTCATAAATAGCACAATTTATAGAAGAAGATATATTCTAACTACAATTTATGCATATGATGAACATTCCGAATGAACAAGCATGCAAGTAAGTAACCGTTCACGAGTTTGATTGACAAGCAGTAATAGCCAAGTCTATTCTCTTTTATCTTGGTTTCTTTTATTATTACTTGGTATCGTTGGATTAGGACTAAGAAGATTGCACGATTTTAGGGTGTGAAGCTTGAAAGCAGGGCTAGCTAATCGGGATAGTAGCCACTCACTTGGATTATTGGAAGGGAGAAGGAAAGAGGCGCTTCACGACTCAACTCGTAAGCCACCTACTGCTCGTTCATCTGCACACGAACAGCTCGATCAATATTCCTCCCTCTCTTTCCAATCTCGGAATTAAAATATAGTTCAATGAACGAAAACAATGAAAACCATCGAAATCGTTCAAGGAAAACAAGCAAATCCCAAAACCAACTCAAAGCACGAAAGCAACAAGCGATATCGAAAATTGAAGCAATAAAAGATAACAGCGGAGAGGTCCCTCCTGACTCTGCCGCTAAGCCGATCCTTGGGGCACGGTCCACTGAATATGGAAATCGATTCCGAAGAAACAAATCTATAACGAGGACGAGTTCTTAATTCAATCTATCCCGATCGAACGATACCGTCTTGTGTTTCTTAGCCGCGCTCCCCGCACCGGGGGAACGGGGCGCTACAAAGAAACCCCTCTAGACCCATGCGAATATGCACACAAGTCCTAGACACTCAAACACACTCACTCGATACTATTTGCATCATAATACCTTTCACACATAGGTGGCATATCACATCAAAACACAATTCCTTCTTGATACACTTCTCACATATAATGTGCAACCTAGGTTAAGTATCAATTGATACACACAATACCATAAACAATAAATGATACCAAGTATCAACACATACACCACACCACACTAGCTCTCCACTACACTCTCAACAAACACAAGAACAAACCCTCTCAACAAAATATCAAAAACCTCACATGCACACTCTAGCTTCACGCTATACCATGGTACCAAGATATGATACTCCATTCCTACACCAACACCACCATGATACCAACTCCAAATCATATGGAACACAATATAAATATATAAAATCTAATATGAATAGAGGAAGGATAGTTAAGTATAGTGCAAATAAGAGGAAATGACACCAAGAAGCTCCAATACAATTAAATTACCAAATCTACCTATACATATCATGGCGTATCATGATACAAACTCTAAATATTCAATTGTGGACACTATGACACAAGCACAAACCCAAATAGACACCAAATTCCTCATAGGAATACCACACAAACATTTAGTGGACACAAATTCGTAGTTCCACCAAATGGCCTAGAAAAACATATGTAGCAACTAGGAATGGGTTCTCTACCACCTAATTCTCCACCTATGGGGTTGGATCTAACTAAGGGTAGGTTCCTAAAGGTTCAAATTAGATTTCTAACATAGAAATAGGTAGAAAAAGTGAATTTACCTATTGGGAGTTGGATCCCAATAAAATTCTACCAAATTTGACACAATGGGAGTGAAATGGACACGATCCTCCTAGCTAGGCTCCTCTCTAATGGTTATTCTTGTGCTATAATGCTCTAGGCCTGCATGTGAATGAGAATGAGTAGGAATTGAGTGGTTTGGAATATAATGTGGTATGGCTTGGAAGTGGCTTGGGGAAGAAGAAGCTTGGAGAGGAAGAAGTAATGAAAAAAGGTAAAAATAAATTAGTTCTCCCTCTAATTAGGGCCGACCACTATTGGTTGGATTGAGGATGATACAATGACAAGTTTGCCCTCTCCTCTTCCTCATTTGGTTTCTAGATTTATCATGAATATAATCTTTTTGGTTAGGAAGGAATATAATTAGTTATTGATGGTATCTAACTATTCTAGAAGGGATATTCTATCAATGACAACTAGCACTAATTAATTATAATCTAATCACTTAATTAACCATAACAACATAATTAGCAACTACTAGCAAAGTTACAAAAATACTCATAGTCCTAATTTTAGGTAGTTACACTTTATACTAACAAATATGAAAGTTGGCTATGACATATGCGTCTAGGACACGCGAACATGGACACAATTGCAAGACTAACCTAAAAAAAACTGGTAAGAGGTTTGCCAGACATCACTTTTAAGAAGGATATGGTATGCGTTGATTGTGAAAAGAATAAATCAGCCAGATCTTCCTTTAAATCAATAAACGTTGTAAGTACCTCTAGACTACTTTAACTATTACACATGGATTTATTTCGACCTAGCAGAGTCGCCAGTCTTGGTGGTAAGCTTTATGCTTTTGTAATTATTGATGACTTTTCTAGATTTACTTGGGTTTATTTTTTTGCAAACAAAAATGAGACTTTTTCTAAATTTATGGCATTTTGCAAAAATGTTCAAAACTAAAAAGGCTTTATGATTACTCAAATCCGAAGTGATCATGTTGGCGAATTCGAAAATACTGATTTTAAAATTTTTTGTGATTTAAATTATTTTTTGCATAAATTTTCTTGTCCTAGATCTCAAAAAAATGATGTTATGGAGCGAAATAATAGTACTCTTGGTGATATGGCTAGAGTCATGTTGAATCAATTCAATCTTCCGAAATACTTTTAGGCTGAAGATGTAAATACAACATGTCATGTCTTGAATATGGTTCTAATTTGACCTATATCAAAGAAGACTCCATATAACTACCAAAATAATACATTTTAGCGACGTAAAAAAATATCACTAATTAATCAAAACACATCACTAATAATAATTAGCGACGTAATTAACGACATTTATGTGTCGTCGCGTATTCCAAGGTCACTGGCAACAAAAATGTCGCTATTCGTCGCTATAACGACGTATATTTGCGATATAATGACGTCGTCGTAGTTTCGATGTCCAGCATCTCAACGTCGGTACATCGACGACGTCCTAAAGTGTCGCCAAATGTCGCTAAAATAGTGACTTAATCAGCGACATTCTGCGACAAAAATGCTGACATGGCAGAAATTTCTATGTCAGCATTATAGCGACATTTAGCGTCACTTAATGGCAAAAAACTATTTTTTAGCAACGCAATTCTCCCTGTCGCTAATCGTCGCAAGACGTCGCTGTTTGCCATTAAATTGGGAGTCTAAAAGAACTTGCTTTAAAAATAAACTAAAGAAAGTACAAAGAGGTCCTAGACAGATATTTTAAGTACAATTTTTGATTCTGGGGCGTGACGATGGAGATTGAGTGCTGTAGTGACTCTTTTACTCCGTTGACGGTCCGATGCAGCTGTGAGGAAGCTCTTTTCTGTTCTCTCTCCTGTTCCTGTTGCTCACCTTATTTGTGTGGGTGTACTACCCTGCTATTTATAGCCGCCAGACTGACGGGCTATAGATGCCACATATGCCTCTGTTTGATGGCCGCATGGGGGTTCCTTTAACAGAATATGGCTGTGACTGGGCCGCATATTACGGGCGTGCTGCCATATAGCCTTGGTTGAGATATGCGATTGATACAATCTAGATGAAGGCGGTGTAGTCGTTATTGACCCATTATGTGCGCGACCTGGTCAACTGGACACGTTGTCTGCACTAATTGCGTGAGGATCTCTTTGGTTGCAATGGAAAAGATCTTGCAAGTTTGAAGGCCGCATAACTTCTTGGCCCCATATTCGTCCTGGCCGCAAACGTCCTCTCGCTTGGCCTTGGTCGTATGGACACTCTGGTCGCATGAGGACGAGGATGCATAGAGTCGAGGGCGCATGCGTGCCCTCGTTTGGCCATGGTTTAATGGACACTCTGGCCGTATGATGACGAGGCCACATGGGTATATAGCTGCATGCAAGCTCTCATCTGGCCTTGGTCGGATGGACACTCTGGCCGCATGACGACGAGGCCGCATGATGACGTAGCATGGCACGTCTATCGAGGCCATCAATACGTGATGTAACTTTTTGTCTTTTCTTGAGCCGTCGTCTTTACGAATCTTGAAGCATCTCAGTGTGATGAGTGATGTGTCAGAGTCTGACAGTCATCGAATGTTGTGTTAGGGGGATTTTATACGGCCTCCCTATTCTGTGGTCGTTCAGGCTGCATAGAGTATACTATACGGCTTTTGGATCTTTAGTTGATCATGCCGTATGTGGCTTCTCTGCGACTTGGTTGTTCAGGCCGCTTATGACTTCTCTGAGGCTTGGATTTTTCAGGCCATATATGACTTCTCTGCGGCCTAGTTTTATTTTTGAGTGGGCATGACCTTTATGCGGCCTGCATAAATTTTTATGCTTCTACAGTCACTGGATATCACTTTTTTTGAAACACAATACTTATGGAATCTTTAATAGGATGTTCAAATGTTATGAAAAAAGGCTATTGATTATCTTTTATATGTACAAGAGGTTCTTTGTGAATTGTAAAAATTCACAAAAAAACCCTAAGGGCACAAAAAGGTAATCAATAACATATCTTCCTAACATATGATCATCCCAATAAAGATACCATAAGTACTGTATAATAAAATATTACAACCATAAATTATTTGTACCGTATAAAAAATATTTATTGAGATACTAATATTACAACCATAAATTATTATAATATAGGTGATGTTGGGGACTTGGGCGTCATACGGGTGACAGAAGCATGGCGGGCATGGCGAAAGAAGTCGGCGGTGAGGGCGGATGCCGGCGGTGTTGGCGCGGTGTAGGCAGATCCATTTGCGAAGGAGGCGACTGAACTAGGGGAAGGCGCAGTAGTCGCGGTAGAGGTGGAGGACGAGGTGGTGGGAGTCGATGAGAGGGCATTGGTAGGAGTTGTGGAGGATGCCACTATTGCCGATGATGATGCAGGAGTTATAGGGGAGGGGAAGGAGGAGGTCCGTCGAGGCGAGGACGGAGGTGTCGAAGTGGTGGGGGCGGATCCAGTCACCGAGGAGGCGACAAAACTCGGGAAAGGCACGAAAGTCGCGGTGGAGGCGGGTGGCAGAGCATGTGCGGAGGGGAGGGGGTGGAAGCGGATGGGAGGGGATGGGGGATGGGAGATGGGAGATGGGAGAGGGAGGGGGGTCGAACGGAGGGGAGGGAAAGGGTAGTGGGAGTTGTGAGAGGGATAAAGAGGGTTATTTATAGGGGGAAAGAGAATTCGAACCGACCTAAATTTCCAGGATTTTTGCGACGTTTCATATATATGTCACTAATCGTCTCTATTTAGCGACGTCCAGCGACGATAAGCGATATTTTAGGACAAGAATCAAAATTTAAACCGACTACGTAAATCGGCGACGGTATACAGGATCGCTAGCATCGCTAAATTTAAAACTTTAAGGACAAAAGAGAGGGGAAATGAAACGTCGAAACCCTATATGAAATAATTTAGCGACGTCTAATATAAGCGTCGCTAAATGTCGCTAGTTTATAATATTAAGCGACGTACATATAGAAACGTCGCTGAACGTCGCTGATTTAAAAAACATAATAACTTTTGGCGACTTCTCGGCGATGTCCATTTCCGTAATATTAATCGTAGTTGCTAGACGTCATTGAATGTCGCCAACAGTGACGTATTGCGACGTTATTTTATTACGTCGCTAAAATCTATAAAATTAGCGACGTCTGAATCCGGAGTCCCTAAATACGTCGCTAATTTGACTTATTTTGGTAGTGTATGAGCTTTGGTTTAATAGAACTCCTACTATTAGTTACTTCAAATTCTTGGTTGTAGATGTCTGATTTTAAACACCAAGGATAACTTAAAAAAATTTGATTCCAAAGTTGTTGAAGGTATTTTTCTTGGTTATACTGCAAAGAGTAAAGGCTTTAGAGTTTTTAATAAGCGTTCTTTGACTGTTGGAGAATCGATTAACGTTACTTTTGATGAGCTTAATAATCAAGTACCCAGTGACAGTGATGGCGAAGATATTGAAATAATGTCCAATAAAGCCCCTGAAGATACAACAACTAGTACAAGCTCTCTGGAGAGTTTGCCAAAGAGGATGCAATTTATGGATGATCATCAAGGAGACTTGGTTATAGGTGATGTATAAAAAGGAGTAATAACTCATTCCTCAAATAAAGATATTATTGCAAATGTAGCTTTTATTTCACAAATAGAACCTAAAAATGTTGTTGAAGATTTTATTTATGAGTTTTGGATTTTTGCTATGTAAGTAGAATTGAACCAATTTGAGAGAAATCAAGTTTGGGAACTTGTTCCTAGACCTAGTGATTAATCTGTAATTGGTACCAAATAGGTATTCCGAAATAAACTTAGTGAGGATGGAAAACTCACACGTAACAAAGAACGTCTTATAGCTCAAGGTTATAACCAAGAAGAAGGGATTGACTACGATAAGACTTATGCTCATGTTGCGAGACTTGAGTCCATTCGCATGCTTTATGATTTTATAATTTTTCATAATTTTAAATTATTTCAAATGGATGTCAAAAGTGCTTTTCTAAATGGTTTTATAAAAGAAGAAGTTTTCGTGGAACAACCCTCTAGTTTTGAAGATTTTATATTTCTAAATCATGTTTTTAAGTTATGAAAAGGCTCTCTATGGACCCAAACTGCCCCTTGTGCTTGGTATAAGCGCCTTAGCTCTTTTCTACTTAAAAATAATTTTTCTAAAGGGAAAGTTGACACGATACTTTTTATAAAAGCACATGATGATACTCTCTTATTAGTGCAAATTTATGTTGACGATATTATATTCGGTTCTATTAATGAGATACTTTTTGAAGAATTTGCTAAGTGTATGCAGAGTGAATTTGAAATGAGAATGATGGGAGAACTAAACTTCTTCGTCGAATTATAAATCAAGCAGAATTCACAGGAAACTTTCATCAATCATGCCAAGTACACGAAGGATTTGCTAAAGAAGTTTGTCATGGACAAAGCAAAACCTATCGGCACTCCAATGCCGACGTTTACGAAACTTGACCTTGATAAAAATGGCGAACTGCTTGTACTACTTTGTCTTGTCATGCCGGCAAACCAGTCGACACACGTAAGTATCGAGGTATGATTGGTAGTTTACTTTATTTAACTGCTAGTCACCCTAATATAATGTTTAGTGTCTGCCTATGTGCTAGATATCAGGCCAACCGTAAGGAATCTGATTTGTGCACCGTTAAGCGTATCTTTCGATATCTTAAAGACACTTTAACAGTCGACTTATGGTATCCCAAAATCATGTTCTTTGACCTTATAGGTTATTAAGATAATAATTTTGCTGGATGCAAAGTTGATCATAAAAGTACTAGCGACACTTGTCATTTCCTAGGCAATGTATTAGTCTCTTGGTTCAATAAGAGACAAAATTCGGTCGCATTATCAACTACTGAATCTGAGTACGTAGCTGTAGGACGTTGTTGTGCACAAATTATGTGGATGAAACAAACCCTAGAAGACTACAATCTATGTTGTAAGAATATTCTCATTTACTGTGACAATATTAGCACTATTAATCTTACAAAGAACCCTATATATCATTCACGCAGTAAATATATGAAAATTAGACACCACTTTTTAGTAAATCATCTGTTATATGGGGATATATGTTTAGAATTTGTTGACACAGAATATCAACTTGCATATATCTTTACTAAATCCCTAGCTGAAGATCGATTCAACTTTATTCGTCAAGAATTAGAAATTTTAAATTCCGATGCTATATAATTTGCATATATTCTTATTAATCTATGTTCTTTAATGTAACGATTATTTTTTGTACATGCCAAAAGGGTCCTTCTGTAAAAGAGGTGTAAATAGCCTTTAGCGATACAGTATTTAAGCGTCTTTGAACCACCACTAGCTGGAATCCATCCCCTATCACTAACCCAAGATGTCCAATACTTTATAGAATAAAGATTGATTAAGTTATATATAAAAATTATTTCAAATGAATTCAAGCTTTATTCTATGACTTAAAAAGTTTGAACTGCAAAAGAATAGATATTTCATATAAAATAAATCATGGTTCAAAGGAACCGACTTCGGACATAGTTTGGGCCGAACTTGGTTGCCTCAATTCCAGAATTCAAGTTGTGTGGACCCCACTCCTTATATGCGGCTAATTGTATCCAAACCTTGTTATTTTTGGGAACAACCGACCAGCAGCCACATCCACCTTCCTTAAACCTCTTGAAACCCTAGGTTTTAGAAACCATAGTTCTTGGATCTTCCTCCTCAAGCCACTTCAAGACTCCATATTGCAGATGTGAGTCTATTTTGTTGTTCTCTTCAATTTTCCACTATCTTTCTGAGGTATAATCTTCTTTGCTCTTCCAATTTTTACAATGGCACCAAAATTGTTTACGAAGAAAAGAAAGGTTGGTGAAGTCTCTTCATCCAATCCTTCTCAAGAGGAGACTTCTCATTCATTGTTTAGTCTACCCATGCCCGATGAGGGTGATTTTTATGGATTTTTATTCACATCTCTTGAGAACTCCGTATAATGGTTCGACAATTTTTATGAAAGGAATGTCTGTACTGGAAACCCCTTAAACTTTACTGTGTTTCATACTTATCTGTCCCACTTTAAGGATCTTGAACTAGAAGACCTTTTTGTTAGATGTCATCGCATTTATCTAAATGTTATCAGTATTTTTTATTACAATCTGTCGTTTGCACAAGGGACTATTCAATCACGTGGATGGTATTGATATTTGTTTGTGGTATTAAACGAAAGAATGAAAGTGTATTTCAATGACGGGGTTTATAAGAGACCCGCGCCCTTTGGTTTACAAACAAACTTGTATAATATAATCCTATACGAGGATGTGGGAGTACAATTTATTTAATCTGGGTATAAATTGCTATAGGTGTCTGATCTGCGGTCGATCACTTTAGCCCTTGGACTACACGATGTTGAAGAAGTGCCGTGGAAGACAGGATGCAGCTTCGGAGGTTGCAAAGGAGGGTGGATGCGCGATGCTGAAGGTCGTCGCTCCCTGTTCCTTTCCCGAGCTCTGGATTCTTCTCTCTCTCTCTCTATCTCTCCTTTTGCTCGATCTTCAATTGTTCGACCTCTTCTCTGAGTCTTCAATTGTTTGATCTTTTTATTTTTTGTCGACCTTTTTCCCCATTGATAGGGGTCTCTATTTATAGAGTTTTGGTGACAGTGACCACTCCGTCGGTGTAACAATCGAGGAGTGGACAGTACAGCACCCCTTTACACAACGGTTTAAAATAACCAATGCCTGCGTGTAAATGACCTTTTGAGTGAGCATGTGACGCGTGTCCAACTAAGGAGACAAAACGCGTATATCTGCTACGAAGATCACGGCGTAGAAGCCACGTAGGTAGGTATCCCTTGTGTAACAGAGGTTGGCGTAAAAGCCAAGTGACTGTCACCTTGGCGTAGAAGCCAAAATAGGCATAGAAGCCGAACAGGCGTAGAAGCCGAATAGGCATAGAAGTCGAACAGGCATAGAAGCCGAATGGGCATAGGAGCCGAACATGCATAGAAGCCGAATGGGCATAGAAGCCGAACAGGCATAGAAGCCGAATGGTCGTAGAGACTGAGAGGGCGTTGGAAGCCGGGGGAGCACTGATCCTGAGCGGGCATAGAAGCCACTGCGTACCGTGCTGAAGTGCTGATATGGACGTCTTAGCCGGAATTATGGCTTTCGAAGATATAATCAAATCTTCTACAGAGATTTGCCATCATCTTGTGCATTAAATGCGGAGACGTATTTTGAAGGTCTGCAGCCCTTCTGTGCATCCGTCGCAGAGACGTGCCTTGAGGGAAATTGTCACTGCTCTGTGTAATTTGACGTAGAGACGTGCCTCGAGCCCCGTATGAAGTGCAACTTTTGACGTGGCAGCGGTTTGTCTTACTGCGGAGCGTAAAACAGCTCATGTTTGCCTGTGTAAAGTAAGGCAACGTATTCTCTTGTACGCGAAAGAGCAGTTTACGCTGGAGGGACTTTGGTAGATGACGGTTTGGTGATATTTTAACCAAATCCTCTGCATTAAATGCAGAGATCCGCCATCATACTGTGGGGTACGACCCGAGGGGTCTGCCATCGTTTCCAGCCGTCGTCTGGGTAGCCGTGCAGCACTTTTTTGTCAGGAGTCAGAGGCCAGGTTCACCGCGTGACTTGACAGGTTCTTTTCGGGGAAGACGAAGCGTTTCTCGTACGCATTAATGCTGCTTTAAGAGCGACTGAGTTTTACGCCATGGAGGCGACAAAGAACTCTGTTTATGCTGGGGCGGCCTGGACGTACCGTACTTACGTGGATGGTCCTTTGAGCTCATATTTCACGCTATATTTTGGCGAAAGAGCTCTGTTGCATGTTCGACGGCTCTGGAGGCCTCTGCTTACGCTGCTCTGCATTAAGATGCCTCGTGGATTCTCCTAGCGTATTTTTCATGCTTCTACAAGACCCTCTTCAAAGCTTTTAAATTCCTCAGAATTTGAAATGCTTTGAATGAAGCATGAATGGCCCCTCGTAACCCGAAACATTTCTGAGTGGAGCATGAAAACGGTCAAGTTTGACGCGTTCTTTCAGGCCGGTCTTGATGGCAGATTTATTGGGGGTAGGTGTGACCTCGCTTGCCTATAAAAGGGCTGAGGAGTTAACCTGTTTTTTCCCACATTTCCTTTCACCATGCTGAGATGATCGCCGGAGTTCGTCGGGTCGACCTGAGGAAGAAGAAGACCATGTTATTCCAGCATGTAAGGAGCCAAAAAAGACGGCGTCTTCGAGCAAGTGTCCATTGCAACGATGGATCGTGGAAGGATATCTTAGCCTCCCTTGCTCGGGATAATCAGCAACTTTATGCGGCCTCTCACTCGAAGAGTGGGGCGGGGTCACTTTTGACCAGGCCGCTTGCAAGTGGCTCCTCCTCTCGTTACCTTTGGTGACGAGAGGCAGACAGACCGGTCAGAGTGGCGGTGGTCTGTAGGGAAGCAGAGTTACCCTGCTTCGGAGGATGGGTCATCTGCCCAGTTGTGTATCCTTCTGCCACCGATCATCTTCTTAGAAGAAGGGGAAGACCTTTGTAGAGGGGATTTCCCTCATATGTAATCACGAAAATAAAGAAAACCCCTGTAGACAGGATTTCCCTCATATGTAATTGTGATTTTAAATAAAGTCGTCCTTCTTCTCTGCATATGATCGTCTTTGCCATACGTTGCTGTAAAGTCTGGATATGTGCAGCTTCGACACGTCTGAATCTTTACGTCGACTGATAGAAAGAGTATTAGGCCCCGTCTTTTACGCGTAGCGAATAGTCCATAGAACGCCGCTGAGTGTCCTTGAACATTTAGAACTGTCCTGTTGCTAGGACTGAGGGACGACGTAGAATTCTGAACTGTTGCTTCTCTGATGAGCAGGATCTTGTTCAGACTTCATCTTCAAAAATGATCTCTCGAGACTCCCTTGGAACAGGGTCGAGGTTTTTGGCTGTCAAATTGAGTTGCCACCTTGATAGACGGGATGTTCAGACTGGAGTCTGGATGAACCTCCAATTTTGGACCCGAGAAGAGTAATTTCTTAATGTTTGAACTCTGTATGCTTCGGGTACTTGGGATGCTCTGGGTCAAGAACGAGTATCTTCTGTGTGAACTCTTTGTAATTGACCGCCTTGGGGACTGTTCGGATATGCGGAAAGTCGTAGAGCGTGAAATCATCAGTCTGTAGCCTCTGAGCATAAAAATACCACCGAGCGTGAAATTATAGACTTGTGGTTCCTGAGCGTGAAGTCATAGATTTGTTGCCTCTCGAGCATAAAAGCTACCGAGCACAAAGGCATCCGGGCATAGACCGTAGACTTGTAGCTGTCGAACGTGAAGCCGTAGATCTGTTGCTGTCGAGCGTAAAAAAGCTCCTTTAGCGCAGAACTGTAGATCTGTAGCCTGTGAGCGTAAAAACACCATCGAGCGTGAAATCGTAGACTTGTGGTTCCTGAGCGTGAAGTCATAGGTTTGTTGCCTCTCGAGCATAAAAGCTACCGAGCACAAAGGCATCCGGGCATAAACCGTAGACTTGTAGCTGTCGAACGTGAAGCCGTAGATCTGTTGCTGTCGAGTGTAGAAAAGCTCCTGTAGCGCAGAATTGTAGATCTGTAGCCTGTGAGCGTAAAAACACCATCGAGCGTGAAATCGTAGACTTGTGGTTCCTGAGCGTGAAGTCATAGGTTTGTTGCCTCTCGAGCATAAAAGCTACCGAGCACAAAGGCATCCGGGCATAAACCGTAGACTTGTAGCTGTCGAACATGAAGCCGTAGATCTGTTGCTGTCGAGCATAGAAAAGCTCCTTTAGCGTAGAAACGTAGATTTTTAGCTCCTGAAAAGAAAATTTCTTCGAGCATGAGGTTTTGCGGATCTGTTGCTTCTGAGCGTAAACTGAGCGCCACCGAGCGTGAGATCGTCGATTTGGTATCTGCTGAACGTAAAGTCGTAGGTTTGTGGCCTCTCGAGCATAAAAGCTATCGAGCACAAAGGCATCCGGGCGTAAAACCATAGACTTGCAGCTTGCGAGCGTAAAACTGTAGATCTGTTGCCGTCGAGCGTAGAAAGCTCCTTTAGCGTAGAACCCGCTGAACCGTCTTGCACGAAAAAACCTTTCGAATTTGCTGACTGTCCATTTTTCGAGGGTAGTGGGCTGACGTAGCATCCAATCAAAACCAACTCTTAATTGCGAGATCCGATTGGGGTCTCGAGGGTTTCGTCCGAGGATTCGAGGAGTCGACTCGGACCGTATATATACCCCAAGATTTTGAGAGAAAAAGCTTTTTATCTGTCTTCTGTGAAAGAGAGCTTTTCTTCGTTCCTTCTCCGAGCACTTCGAGTCCTCAGAAATGGCGTCGAAACAAACTTCCTCTGCTAAGGGAAAGAGCGTAGGTTCTTCTTCTCGTTCTTCGGTACCGACGAGAGATTCTTCGGTCGGGCAAGGTGAACCTCCTTCTGAGAGGAGTATCCCGCCGATGAGCAGTGCACTCGGCTTTAGAGGTAGAGCTTTTTAGGATGACAAACGACGAAAACAAATCCTTTGCACACGTTGAACGTGACCGCACTAGGTCATCTTCTGTGCTGATAGCCTCTTTTGAGGAAGATGACGCACGGAGACGTTTTCATCTTTTACGCCCACATTTCTAATGTGCCAGCGTAAAAACTCTATATTTTCGTAGTTCTGAGCGTAAAAGCTCTGGCTAACGAAAATTGGGGTACATTGTAAGATTTTGAATTTTTTACGCTTGCGGAGGAGACTTCCGGCGTATAGAGACCAAATTTGTGCAATCTTGGCGTAAAGCTCAGACTGTCGTCTCTTTGGTCCGCACTTTGTACAGGATTTACAATGACCTATTTTCCTTGCACCTTTGCAGTTGATTTGTGTGAGTCTCCGCTGGCTGAGGTGATGGGCTCCGCTGCCGGGATGCTGCACTCGAACTACCTGGAGGATCTGTCCCATGTGGCCTTTCCCATCTTTGGACCCCAGTATCCTGAGGGCAGGGGGTTTCTGATATCGGCCCAGGGTGAGCGAATGCTGTTGAGCATGATCAATGGCGAACCCTTGACGCATGTAGACGGGGAGCAGTACATAAAGCCTGCTTTCCTCTTTGGGGATATGATCGATAAACAGTCCCAGACGAAGCCCAAGAGGGAGCCTTGGGTCTTCCCTGCCGAGAATTTGGTCTTATATCTGCCGACGATACCGAGGGATTATCCTGTCTCGGCTTTCTCCCATGCGACGCATCCTAGGAAGATGTTATGGAAGCTGACTCCTGATCTTCACGGGAAGCCTGGGAAGATCTTTCATCTGAAAGGAGCTGACCAGGGGTCGTTTGTCAGTCGCCCCTCCGGCGTTGTGACGCTGTTCCGGGGGCTGTGCCCGGGTAATGTTCCGAGTGAAGTTAGCTCGGTGATCCAGCCTGTCCAGTTGCCGACCTTCTGCAACGACTTCATGGGTCGAGGTGGGGTATATCCCAAGGAGAATCCTCGGTGCAACGGGTGGATCGCCCCAACGAACTCCCGATGGAGATGCCTAGTTGATTGGGCCTTGACGCACTTCCGAAGAGAGCTGGAGGACATTGGACTATATGCCGCCGTGAGCGCGACGAGTGTTGGGTTGCCTCCCAATGCTAATTTATTCTTGGCACTGATGGAGCGGTATATTCCGCTCACCGGGACCTTCGCCACTCCACTGGGGGAGTTGGGATTGGCCCTCCATGAGATGGCAGTTGTCTCGAGACTGCCGATGGGGGATACCCCATATGAAGAGTATGTCCCCACCAACCGGGAGTTGGGGGATTTGGACCCTCGGGTGGCGGAAGTATATCAGGAGTTGATGTGTCAGTACTTCGCATGCACCACTTTTTATGACGAGCCCTCTGATTTGGCCCATACCACTAGGTGGATGTCTTACCTCTTCTTCCATCGGGCTAGGGCTGCCAAGTCGGAGAAAGCCTCGGGGGGTAAGAATGAGCCCGTGAACTGCTTGGGCATCCTTAGTGCCCAGGTTGTTGAGGCTCTTATAGAAGACGCCAAGGCTCCCGATCAGATTCTCGTTGAGGGGGTAGGAAAATACCCCGAAGGTACCAAGGCCCACAGTTATTTGAGGCGCTGTCACAGGCCTCTGTCTAAGGAAGCCCAGCTGGCTGGTTTCCTCTCCATATGGCTGCGTCGAGTGGTAGTGCCCGATATCGCGTCCGCGGATCGTATTCACCGGAATATCCTGTGGCCCGCAGTGCGTCTGGTGTTTGGGGCAAGACTGGGCCTACTTCCTGCCATGGTGTGCCATATTCAGGATGGCCTGAGGGCCATGACCGATGGGTTGCTCGTCGATGAAGCTCGGCGTGAGAGTTTTCCCAGGGTGGAATTGCCATACCTGTATCTGATGGGATGGTTAATTCTCCACAACCCCCGGGTGATGTCTCCCGGTTCCGGTAGCAGCTCAGGGGGTATATTCCTGCTGAATTACAGGGATTCTACCTGGAATGTGAACACAGTTTTAGACTGTCGGTTAGTGTTGAACCTCAGTCATGGCTGGAAGATCCTCTGTACTCCCCCTCCGGTACATCGCGACCAATCCGGGGTGTGGCTTGAGGATTCAGGTGGAGAGAAGACCGTTCTTTCTCTGGAGGCTTTTAATTGGTTGGTCTGTATCAGACCATCCCATCTGCTGTATAGGAGCGAAGACTATTGCTTCTTCGAGCCCTACTTGCCTAGTCGATTTGCCAGGCAGTTCGGGTACGATCAGTTGCATGTGGGTAACGCCGTCACCAGCTTCAGGCCCAGGGGCGGACTCATTGATGGAGCTAGAGGGTGGCGATATTTTATCATGGGTTGCACATGGGCAATTTTTATCGTGTCGGTCGTTACAACCTCCACGGAGCTGCGCATCCTTCATTCTTACGCCCAGTTTTATGTGGCGATTAACACCTTCCATCGCGATTTCGACAGGCATGGAAGTTTTAGAGTGCCTTCTGCCAAGCCTGGGGGAAGAGTCAAAGTCTCCTCGGTTTCTTCTGACGAGGGCGAAGAGTCTGGTACTCCGGATGAGCCTCTGGTGTCGTTGCCGAGGTGTGCAGTGCCTGCGCCGGCGGGGGCTTTGGTAGTCTCTTCTGGGAAGCGACAGGCTTCTGCTCCGAAGGAAGCTTCCCTTCATAAGAGGAGGAAGGAGACGGTTGCTCATCCTCTCCGCATTCCTGGTATTGAGGCTCCCGTGAGTGAGCCGGCACCTCCCTGCATCAGGGATGAATCTTTGGCTGGAGGTTCCTCGCCTTTTAGAGAGGGACCTTCTACAGTTCCGGCTGGTGGCGCCGGAGAGTCTTCGCTAGAGGTTGCTATCGCTGCGGCTGCTTCAAGCAGTGGAGCGGGTTTGCCCATGCGGCCGCTGCAGATGGGAGAATCTTTCCCGAGGTCAGCAGTGGGGGAAGTTGCTTCTATGTCAGCGAGTGCGCTTAGCGAGACCCCGGCTGACGAACCTCGACTGCGTCTTGGGGAAGGCTTGATCGAGCTTTTGGCGATGTTGGTCGGCCCACCTCTTTCTCCAGGTATGACAGGTCGTATCGCGTCATTAAGGCGTGTTTTAGCCACATCGGCTGCAGACGCGTCGTATATGCCGTTGGCTCCGGGTAAATGTTGTTTTTTTTTTGTCTCCTCCTAGGAAGATTACCATTGTGTTGACATTTTTGCTTTTTTGTCCTCTTTTCAGGGGATGACGTCCACGGGGACTACGGCATTGAAGCGCCTTCTGGCTCTGTTCTGACTCCTAGTGATGACGTGGAGGCGCCTAATTCTGAGGCAGAAGTGTCTTCGGGGGCCAGCTCGCCTGGAGAGGTTTCGTCGTCTCAGGAGGGGGACGAACCTGCTATCGTGACCTCGCCTTTCGCGAGTATGCCGATGACTTCGATCGTTGCCGTCACACCTTTTTTGGCCGCGCCACCCGTCGAGGCGGCGGCAGTGGCTACCTTGTCTGCAATTGTCCCTGGAGAGGGAGTTACTAGCATCGCGGCCACTCCGGGCGTTCAGTCGGGTCTAGTCGTATTGACCGAGCAGTATACCAGCCTTGTCTATACTGGTTTAAAAATGATGGTACCGATGGTGTTGGCGAAGAGTCTTGACTTTGAGCTCCTGAAGAAGACTTCTCAGCTTTCGATCGAGGTTGTCAGGGGGCTTGGCAATCCTGGAGTAGCTGATGCTCTGGAGGCGGTGGTTAATGGTTTAGAGCAACCCATTAACGAATATTTGCAGTGGGCTGAGGGCAGCCTTGATGCTGATGTCCAGGCTCAATACGACCTCATGGCTGAGCGGCTCGCTACAAAGCTTGAAAGCCTAGACAACTCTATCCAGAAGCATAAGCTGGAGATGGATAGGAGAAAAGCTGTTGTGGAAGAAGCTCTTGCTGTTGAGACGAAGTGTCGATCCGAGCATGAAGGGAATGCAGCGAGGGCCTCCAAGCTGAGGGAAAAACTTGCTCGGGCAGAGGAGTGGGCTTCCCAGTCGTTGGCAAGTTTAGAGGTAGCGACTGGTCGACTGAGTGAAGCGCGATGGGATCTGGACCGTGTGGAAGCTGCCCGTGCGGGCTGTCTTCGGGCAAGGGCTAATCTGATCCTTACGTATACCCCCGAGGCACAGCTGGAGCGGGCTCGCGCCGATGCCTTGGCCCTTAGGAATGAGAGGATAGCTGCACTGGAGCGGCAGATTCGTGGTCTGATTACTCCGCCATCTTGATGTATCTCTCCCTATGTAGTTTCGCCTCCTTCTGGGAATGAATAAAAGCGACTCTTTTCTGACTGTTGTGGACCCGTCATTTCGGAATGTAAATGACAGTTTTTTAGGTGAGGGGGATATCAGAGGTAGTATGGAACTGATATACTCTCGATAAACCTCTTTAGCAGGATATATCTATTCAGAGGTCGTACAGACATGATAGGATATGACCTAACTAGTTTCTTTTCTTGGAGTAGTTTTGTCAGAATTGAGATTCTCACTATGTTCCGCCTGGGCAGGGGAGAATTAAGCCTAGTATCTTTTCAGGAATTTGCCGTTGATGGGAGCCATTAATAGGTCCCCGTTAGGCTGGGCTATCCTGTAGGCGCCGTTCGAGAACGTTGTCTCGATCACATAAGGGCCTTCCCACTTGGGCTAGAATTTGCCTTTACTTCTGTGAGTTAAAATCATCGGCCTTCTTACTGCTAGAACTAGCTCACCGACCTTGAATACCCTTTCCTTTACTTTATGGTTAAAAGCCCTGGAAATGCGTGCTTGGTAAAGCGCGATGTGCTGTTGAGCTTGGAGGCATTTCTCGTCTAATCCTTCTAGCTCCTGAAGCCTTAAATGGTCATTCTTTTCTTGAGTCAGCTCGTTAGCCACGGCTACTCTGAGCGACGGGATCTGGATTTCAATGGAAAGAACTACTTCGCTCCCATAGACCAGCAAGAATGGGGTACAACCCGTCGGCGTTCGTACCGTCGTGCGGTATGCCCAGAGGCATTCGCCCAGCTTTTCATTCCAGTCTCTCTTGTTTGAAGAGACAAACTTCTTCAAGAGTTTGATAATGGTTTTGTTGAAAGCTTCCGCCAGACCATTAGCAGCTGGATTGTACGCCGTGGAGGCAACATTGTGTATCCGATTTTTATCGCAAAACCGATAAAACATTTGGCTGATGAACTGGGGCCCATTGTCGTAAATTATTCTCCGGGGTACCCCAAAGCGATAGATGACGTGATGTTTGATAAAGCTGACCACGTTGGATGCCTTTACCTCAGTGAGAGGGATTGCTTCGGCCTATTTGGAAAAGTAATCCGTGATGGCCAGTATGAACTGGTGACCCCTGGAAGAAGACGGGTGAATAGGACCGATGATATCCATACCCCATGCTTCGAAAGGCCAGGATGCGACCGTAGGATGTAGATGTTCCGACGGTTGATGTATGAAGTCTGCATGAACCTGACAGGCTCTGCAATGTTTTGTATACTGTATTGCATCTGCGATCATGGTCGGCCAGTAATAGCCCATTCTCCTGATGCGATCCTGTAGCTTAGGCCCGGGTTGATGCGCTCCGCATACGCCGTCATGAGCTTCACGGATAATCTGTTGTGCTTCGGCGCCAGAGAGACACCTCAATAGCAGTCCGTCGTAGGTCCGGCGATACAGGCATTGTAAAGATGCATCGAAGTAGAAGCGTAGCGATCGTCTCTTGACGGATACTGCTTCCTTGGGGTCCTCCGGTAAGATTCCGTATGCCACAAAATCTATGAAAGGACTTGTCCAATCTCTTGTAGGAGGATCGGTGTTTACAGCGTAGCTGCGTTCTATGTGACAGCTGTTTTTCACACAGAATAAATCTCTGTTAAGAAGGATTACCGAATCTTGCCTTCTTATAGGAGTAGCTAAGTCTGCAGTTAGGCTGGCCAGGGCATCAGCTTCCAGATTCTGAGATCGAGGTACGTGCTCTAGGAAGAACCCTTTGAATGTCATGGCTATCTCGATTGTCGCCCGGTGATAGGAGATGAGGTCTGGATTACGGACTTCGTATATTCCCCTGACTTGATTGACGATGAGCAGAGAATCATCGAAAGCTTCCAGGGATTCTACCCCCAGTTCTGTAGCAACTTGGAGCCCAATTAGTAGAGCGTTGTATTCTGCCACGTTGTTAGAGCAGGGCTCGCTAAGAGAGTATGCTCGGTAGATGATGAGTTGATCCGGGGTAACTAGGATGACTCCCACTCCTGAAATGACGTTTCCTTTAGGACCGGTTCTGGAGGCGCCATCAAAGAACAGTTGCCATACGTCACTTTTTCTTGTGCAGTTACATTCTGCAACTTCATCAGGGATGTCTTCGTATAGTTTGGAGGTCTCCGGGATTGGATGAGCCGCTAGGAAGTCGGCCAGTGCTTGGCCTTTGATGGACTTCTGTGGGATGTATACCATGTCGTATGGCGTTAGCAGCATCGCCCAAGTTGCGAGTCGGGAGTTGAGGGCACTTGGCTTGCTCATCAGCACTCGGAGAGGTTTGATCCTGGAGATGATATGAATAGTCTGGCCGGTGACATAGTGCCGCGTTTTCTGGACAGCGAACATCAGAGCCAAGCATTCCTTCTCCACTGGGTTGTACCGGTGCTCGGCCCCGACCATCATCCTGCTGAGATAGTAGATAGCCTGTTCATGACCCGCATCATTTTTCTGTGCGAGGAGAGCTCCCAGCGAATGATCCATTGCCCGAACGTACAGCAAGAACGGTTTTCCCATGACGGGAGGCACCAGGACTGGCTGACTGGTTAGGTAGCATTTGATATCCCCGAACGCTTGCTGACAGGTTTCGTCCCATATAAAGGATACACCTTTCTTCATGAGATAAGAGAAGGGCTGACATCTCCCCGAGAGATTGGATATAGCCGGATATAAGCCAGACGTCCTTGGAACCCCTTGAGTTCCCTCAGATTACGGGGCGGTCGCATTGCCGTGATCGCTTGGACTTTGTCAGGGTCTACTTCGATGCCTATGGTGGTAATGACAAATCCTAGGAATTTGCCACTGGATACACCCAGAAAGGACTTTGTAGGGTTCATCTTGAGTTGATGCTGGCGCATTAATTCGAATACCGCCCTCAGGTCTCGGGCGTGATCACCTTTGAGGCAACTTTTGACAGCTATGTCATCTACGTAACATTCTACTGTTTTGCGTAAATGCCCACGAAATATGTTACTCATAGCCCGTTGGTATGTAGTCCCAGCATTCTTTAATCCGAAGGGCATGACCGTATAGCAATATACCCCCAGTGGTGTCCGAAAGGCAGTGTGCTTCTCATCTCCTGGATGCATCTTGATCTGATTGTATCCTGAGAACCCGTCCATGAAAGACATGCGTTCGAAGCCGCAGGTGTTGTCGATCATGATGTCCGTGATGGGAAGAGGGAATTCATCTTTGGGGCAGGCCGCATTCAGATCTCGGTAGTCGATGCAGATACGTACCTTCCCATTTTTCTTCATGACTGGGACCATGTTAGCGACCCAGTCGGGGTGTTGTTCCTCCCGGATAAAACCGCAGGTTATCAACTTCTTGACTTCAGCCTCGATGGCGTCCATCATATCAGGGCGGAACCGTCGTTGGTGCTGCTTTACCGGCCTCGAATCGGTCAATATACTGAGCTTATGAGTAGCTACCTTCGGGTCTAGGCCTGGCATGTCCTCATAATCCTACGCAAAGATGTTAATATATTCCTTTATCAGCTGTATAACTTTTTCCCTTTCAGGTGGGGGAAGATTGTTACTGACAAATATTGGCTTTGGTGAGAGCTCACCCCCAACATTGATCTGGATAACTTCGTCCTTGGTGGGAGGTTCCCTCTGCTCAAAGCAGAATTCCCACTACGTATCCATCTATTGAGCCCAGGGGTCATCCTCGAATGGCTCCGTATCCTGCTCCTTGGCTTCTGAGGGATTTGTCATTACCATATTCACTGATAGTGCTTGTTCGAGCGCATCTGGTGAGTTGGAGGGCGATGAGCTGTTCTGGGAGGAGGAAAAGGGGTCCTCTTTTGGCTCGGAAGTCGCGAGGGAGGTGGCATACCCTAATCCGAGACGAGTTTATCGATTGCGGGGGTTGCCGCACGGCGGCGTTCGTCTACCTCTTCCGTAGTTGAGGCCTGGCTTCCGTTTCAAGTCATAGCCCATGTTTTGCATGATCTTTAGCGCTTGCGGGCTATAACGGTGAATCTGTATTTTTTCGGTGTCGTCATCGAAGGGATCTTCTTGGGCAGTCGGTTGATTCCGCCTGCGACCGAAGACTATTGAGTGCTGACTGCTGCCGGTAGGCGGGACGATGAAGATAGAATCCTCATGTGGCCCATATATCGTGACGAAGTTGGATGGCGATGCTACTTCCCAGACATATGGGCGGTAGGAGCTTATAGCTTTCAAGAATTTTTGTGCTATGGGTTCTACCTCGTCATGTGGAGTGGGTCCTTGTTTTGGAGCTCGAGCATAAATATACTGGAAAAGAGGATATTTATTATCATCTGGAATTTCACTCCTGGTCGCCTTTACACCAGTCGACTGCCTGTTGCGTCGAAGGTTGATGACCAAGGGTGGAGGATTTCGGTTCAAAGTGATCACTAGAGGATCACCCCCTTCTCCCGTCTTGGTCTTGTCCAGGTGGATAGCCAAAGGTTCTATGGCTTTCGGACGAGTGGTTCGTCCTTTCACTTTGATGGACAGCGGCAGTGTGGCAGAGGGCTCTTCTGGTTCCCCATGGGATTCCTCCTTTGCCTCGCCCGACCCTTCTTCCACGTGGTCCTGTGAGTACAACACGGCATCGGAGTAGTACGACTCTATTTCTTTGAACGGGTTTAGGTCAGCTACCTCCGTCTGTACTGTTCCTTGTGCGTCTACATATTTAAGGCATTGATGTAGGGTTGAAGGAACGATATTGTGGTCGTGAATCCACGGTCTTCCTAGCAAAATATTGTAGGACACCTCTGAATCGATGACGTAACATGTGACCACCGATCTAAGGTTGCCGATCTGGATTCTCAAGCGAATTTTCCCCAATGGCTTACTTTTTCCAGAGTTGAAACCCACGATTGTAGTGGTAGTGTAAGCCAGTTCGCTGGTAGGAATTCTCAGTGGCCTGAGCAGACCGTGAGGGATGATGCTGATCGACGATCCCGGATCTATGTGAATCCGGTCGACTTCTATGGAATCGACGTACCCGGTGTAATAGAGGGGCCTGTCATGTCTGTTATGTTTTAACAACATGTCGTCTTGAGTGAAAGTGATATTTGGGACCACCTCTATTACGCTGTGGCACTGAGGACATGCCACTTGTTCCTCGTCGGGGGACTTGAGTTGGGTCAAGTATGCCTCTGCCTGCATCAGCGCTTCACTTAGGGCTAGACGAGTGTCAGGGGAGAGCCTGAGTAGCTCAAAGATAGACAACCTGGCTGGCGTATTGGCTAGTTGGGCCAAGATGTCAAATTTGTATGGCTTCTCTAAACCTTTGCTTGGAATATTTTTCACAGTTATGTCGAAGCGTATTTCTTTCTGCTTTCCCTTTTTCGCCGGAGTAGGTTTCGCAGGGCTGACGTTTGGCACGACGGGACCTTGCTCTGAAGGTTTGGTAGTTGGAACGTCAGCTGGCGCGCCTTCCTGATTTGTTCCGTTGTCGTCGAGGTAGGCCCTCCCTGAACGGGTTGCGACAAGTACCTCGTCTTTGTCTGATGCAGAAGAGGTTGCGATCATGTGGCATGATCTGTCTTTGGGACTCTTCTTGGAGGTAGGCTTGGTTGCCTTGGTCTCCCTCTCGAGCTCTGGCACCAAATCCGGGTGAACCCACATAATCTCGCCCTGCCGGGTAGTTAGGGGCACCAGGTTGTGATTTTGACCCCTAGCCGGGGGGAGGTTAACGATGTTCATCATTGCCCGGGATATAGGTGCAACACCATTAGGGACCTTTTGGGGAGGCAGATTGCCAAACTGCAGAGAGACCATGTTGGCCGCGACCGTCTTCTCGGTGCTGTGCAGAGTGATGGCCTTAGCATCAATTAATCCCTGGATCTTCTGTTTTAATATATAGCACGCCTTTGTCGGGTGGTGTACGTATCTGTGGAAGACGCAGTATTTGGGGTCGTCGGTATTGCCAACCTTCTGGGGCCGCCTTAGCTCCGGGAGGGTGATCTTGCCACTTTTGACGAGACACTCAAAGATACTTGGGATATCGTCGTCGTCGAAAGAGTAGACTTCGACGGGCCTAGAAGTCCTGGGTTTTGCTTGCGTGGTTGCCGTAATCTTTGGTCTGGCCGTGTTGATTGCCAGGGCTTCTTTCCCTTTGGGACCACGAGGATGGTCACTGCTGGGAGATGACCTCTTGCCTCTGTCAGAGGCGGAGATCATGATGCCATTGTCGCGCGCCTTACGACTGTTGTCTTCGGCGGCTACTGCCGAGATAATGAACGAGGGCCAATCATGGAACTGATATGGTCCTGTGAACACCGAGACCACGGGAAGGAGATTTTTCCTGCAAATGTCCACCAACGCAGAGTCTGGAACTCCTGGAGGCATCTGTAAGGTGGCCTGACGAAAGCGTTCGATGAAGATGCGAACGTCCTCCTTTTCCTTCTGTTTGACTTCGATGAGGGAGGACATAGACATGTCCATTCCTCCCTCATAGAATCGTGTGAAGAACAGAGCTTTGAAGTCCTCGAAGGAAGTAATGTAGTTGTCCGCCAAGCTACGGTACCACTGATAGGCTACTCCTGAGAGACAGCCTTTGAACACCCGAGTGAGGAGGGCATCGTTCCCTTGTAGTAACACCGTCATCATACTGAAATAGTTTATGTACTGACTTGGTGATGTTTTTCCCTCGAACAGAGCCATAGTCTGAGGTTTGTATCTCGGAGGGAAAGGGACCTCCTCCCAGACAGCTGGGTAGGGCTAGTTGATTCCCAGTTTCTTGAGCTGATCTTTGTGCTTCAAGGCGTCGAACTGGGCTTTCAACTCTCGCACTGCCTGCATCGGATTCTCAGTCGAAAGTGGGGCTACTGAGTGGTGCGGAGTCAGTTGTATTATAGCTCCAGCGGGAGGTAGAGCATTTTCTAGGAGAGAAAGTGGAGGAACTATTGACTCTTGATCCAGCGTAGGCTCTTGGCTTGGGTTGGATGGTGGTGAGTCCACCCCCGCGCGTATCTGAGTTGGCGGGATCGACGCTTGAGCCATGGTAGTTGCGTGCTGAGCGAGCATCATCTGGTGCATATTTTCCATTACGGATTGTATTTGTTTCAGAGATGTCTCCAGTATAGTGATGCGTTCCGCGTTCCCTGATGGCGAAGCTTCCTCGCGCTCATCCCCAATGGCGTAAGATTCCATTTCCCTGGGGGTCATTGAGGGATTAGTATAGGTCGTTATAGAAGTCGACTCCATACTTTCTGTCTCTGATTCGGGAACTTGGCGACTTTTGGCGTCAGAATCAGAAGAAGATGACGCTGGTTGTCGTGACCTTGCGCGAGTATTTTGGAACACCCCGGCTTCAACGTCTCCGAGGGGCTTACTAAACCTCCTTCGGCTCGGAGGTCTAGAAGGATGACGTCTTGAGCTCGACCCTCCTCTAGGTATGTGTGAAGCCATGTTCACAGACGCATGCGCGGGTTCCCCTTCCTGGAAAGACAGCGAGTAGCTCAACCGGTCGAAAACCGATCGTTTTGCTTTGGAGCAGCAGCAATTAATCACAACTTTATGACTATTACAATAGTATTCGCCAGGAGGCAAAATAGACATGTTGGAAGGTCCCCTTTCTTTACGCCTCCTGATTAGATACTTGCGTAGGTCAGAAGGGTTTTTTTTCCGCCGTCTGAGTTTGTTTTACGCCGAGGGACCGTGCCTGGCATAATCTGGAGGTTCGCTCAGTCTGGCGTGAGGCTGGAGAGGCCCTCAGTTGGCCATTAGCTTCTCGCGTAATCCGGAGAGTAGGCAGATCATTCTTTTGCTGGCGTAAAGGCCCAGTAGTTGAGTATTCACCCGCTTGCTTCCCCTTGCGGAGATCGCAGCGCTCATCTGGTTCACCATAAAGGTCAGATGTCGTTTTGCGTGTAGAGCGTGATATGTACTTCTGATTTGGTGTTGAGGCGCCATCAGCAGTTTTGTCTGTACCGCGCGTAGCGGAAGACTGATTTTTGCACGTAGAGCGCAGTGGATACTCCTGGGTCAGCGCTGAGGCTTTGCCAGAAGCTTTGTCTATACCGTGCGTAGCGGGAGACTGATTCCTGCGCGTAGAGCGCAGTGGATACTCCTGGGTTAGCGCTGAGGCTTTGCCAGAAGCTTTGTCTGTACCGCGCGTAGCGGGAGACTGATTTCTGCGCGTAGAGCACAGAGGATACTCCTGGGTTAGCGCTGAGGCTTTGCCAGAAGCTTTGTCTGTACCGCGCATAGCGGGAGACTGAATTTTACGTGCGGGGCACGGAGGGAGCGATGCTACCACCTCATTGGTCGGAGAGATCGGAGAGTCTACAGGAACGACGAAGGATGTCTTGGGCATCCACACTTTGCGTAGCTTCCTGCTGTCTTGGACGGAAAGAGAGTAAGAGCTACCCCCAGTCCGAAGCATGTCTTCGTAGGCAGACTGGTCGAACTGAACGACCAGTGTCTTCTTTACGGTTCCTACAGATACCGCATCGTGTTGAGCAATTACTTCCTCGTCAGAAGAGAAAGATGTCCCCAGCAGAGTCGCCATCTTGTTTGTGGTATTAAACGAAAGAATGAAAGTGTATTTCAATGACGGGGTTTATAAGAGACCCGCGCCCTTTGGTTTACAAACAAACTTGTACAATGTAATCCTATACGAGGATGTGGGAGTACAATTTATTTAATCTGGGTATAAATTGCTATAGGTGTCTGATCTGCGGTCGATCACTTTAGCCCTTGGACTACATGATGTTGAAGAAGTGCCGTGGAAGACAGGATGCAGCTTCGGAGGTTGCAAAGGAGGGTGGATGTGCGATGCTGAAGGTCGTCGCTCCCTGTTCCTTGCCCGAGCTCTGGATTCTTCTCTTTCTCTGTATCTCTCCTTTTGCTCGATCTTCAATTGTTCGACCTCTTCTCTGAGTCTTCAATTATTCGATCTTTTTATTTTTTGTCGACCTTTTTCCCCATTGATAGGGGTCTCTATTTATAGAGTTTTGGTGACAGTGACCACTCCGTCGGTGTAACAACCGAGGAGTGGACAGTACAGCACCCCTTTACACAACGGTTTAAAATAACCAATGCCTGCGTGTAAATGACCTTTTGAGTGAGCATGTGACGCGTGTCCAACTAAGAGGACAAAATGCGTATATCTGCTATGAAGATCACGACGTAGAAGCCACGTAGGTAGGTATCCCTTGTGTAACAGAGATTGGCGTAAAAGCCAAGTGACTGTCACCTTGGAGTAGAAGCCAAAATAGGCATAGAAGCCGAACAGGCGTAGAAGCCGAATAGGCATAGAAGCCGAACAGGCATAGAAGTCGAATGGGCATAGGAGCCGAACAGGCATAGAAGTCGAATGGGCATAGGAGCCGAACAGGCATAGAAGCCGAATGGGCATAGAAGCCGAACAGGCATAGAAGCCGAATGGTCGTAGAGACTGAGAGGGCGTTGGAAGCCGGGGGAGCACTGATCCTGAGCGGGCATAGAAGCCACTGCGTACCATGCCAAAGTGCTGATGTGGACGTCTTAGCCGGAATTACGGCTTTCGAAGATATAATCAAATCTTCTACAGATATTTGCCATCATCTTGTGCATTAAATACGAAGACGTATTTTGAAGGTCTGCAGTCCTTCTGTGCATCCGTCGCAGAGACGTGCCTTGAGGGAAACTGTCACTGCTCTGTGTAATTAGACGTAGAGACGTGTCTCGAGCCCCGTATGAAGTACAGCTTTTGACGTGGCAGCGGTTTGTCTTACTGCGGAGCATAAAATAGCTCATGTTTGCCTGTGTAAAGCAAGGCAGCGTATTCTCTTGTACGCGAAAGAGCGGTTTACGCTGGGGGGACTTTGGTAGACGACGGTTTGGTGATATTTTAACCAAATCCTCTGCATTAAATGCAGAGATCCGCCATCATACTGTGGGGTACGTCCCGAGGGGTCTGCCATCGTTTCCAGCCGTCGTCTGGGTAGCCGTGCAGCACTTTTTTGTCAGGAGTCAGAGGCCAGGTTCACCGCGTGACTTGACAGGTTCATTTCGGGGAAGACGAAGCGTTCCTCGTACGCATTAACGCTGCTTTGAGAGCGACTGAGTTTTACGCCATGGAGGCGACAAAGAACTCTGTTTATGCTGGGGCGGCCTGGACATACCGTACTTACGCGGATGGTCCTTTGAGCTCATATTTTACGCTGTACTTTGGCGGAAGAGCTCTATTGCATGTTCGACGGCTCTGGAGGCTTCTGCTTACGCTGCTCTGTATTAAGATGCCGCGTGGATTATCCCAGCGTATTTTTCATGCTTCTACAATATTCAATTTGATGATTATGATTTGGAGAAAATACTTAGTGTTACTAATGAAGGTGAACCCCTAGTTGACATTACCAAATTCATATTTTAACACGATATAACTCTTGACTCATTTAAGAACTCGATATGTGAACCCAATCCTCGTCCACACAGACGTCTCCGCTCTAGGTATCTGAATAACGGGTGTTGTGAATTGCAGCGTATGGTATTCTCTATCATTCCTAAATTTACTTCAACAGATAAGATTACTATGTTGGAGATGACAACTCTTTATCATTTTTATTTCGGTGTTCAATTTAGTCTTCCTAAGAATATCATTGAGGCCATAGTTCGTTGTCGCAAGAACAAGCGTATCCTACTTTATGCTATGTACTTGTCCATCATATTCGAGCACTTTCACATTCTTATGGATGACTGTCCCTTCCTTGTTGAGCCAGCTTATCTCAGTAAAGTTCCTAGGACTGAGCCTACAGTTCCTCCAGCTGCTTCTCCTGCAGAAGGTGCCATCTAATCATCGTGATGCACCCCAGCACCTCCTGTACCAGCTCCTCCTCCAGCTACACTAGACTCCATCCAGGATATGCTCCATGATCATTTCTAATTGGAAGGCAATCGTTACCATGCACTGTACTACCGTATCACTCTTCAGGCCCATGCTATATCCAACACATTGGCGAATATTCAGTTTGGTTTAGCTCAGCACCCACCCGGACCGTTTCTAGTAGCTCGTGATCCTACTCAATTTGGTTATCACATTGTCAACCCCTTCATTCAGCGGTACTTTGACTTTGGTCCAGCCTACTATGATCCCAACTATTCCGTAGAGGCTAGTGATGATCAGTAGTTGTTTCCGAGCTTCTGACGTTTGGACATTTGGGAGATGGATCTTGAGGATGTTCTACTTTAGTTCACTATGTTTGGTTTTTATTATGATTAGTTTTGACTATATTTTAGTTTAGCTATATCATGAACTGTGTTAGTTTTAGTTGTGATAAAACTATATTTTTGATTATTTAGTAATGGTTTGGTTTTACTTGATGCAATGATATCGACTGCTTAGTTTATTCTATGTTTTGATTTTGGACTGTTATTGTGTGTTCCTACTTCACTTTTGTGTTTCATTGTCCATGTTGCTTTACCTTTTACGGAAGAGCTATCCATTTCGATGAAGTGACAACGAAGGAGACACTGATACTTATTAAAGTTGATAGGTGAACAAAGTTGATGATATTTCAAAAGTTTTTTATGCTCTCATTGCAGGGGAGCTATTTCTATTTGGAGTTATCATTACCTCTACTTCATATTGCTGTATCAGTCGCGGTTTGTCAATTATTAAAATGGGAGAGATTGTTGGTCCATATGGTCATGGTCAACATGATTTTGATAATTAACTAAACTTTGGTTCGATATACTGTAATGTGGTGCAACTAAAGATTGTACAAAAAAGATGTCACTGCTCCTACCTCATTACTTCAAGAACTCAAGCTGCTACTTCACTAGAAGACTGCTACCATTACGTCTGGTTATTTTATATTTAGTTATTTATTTTTAGACTTTATTTTGAGTCTAGGACTTATATAAATCAGATCATATTTTGGCAACTAGATGCACCCGAATCCAAAGTCCACTCAAAATGAGCCTACCTAAACCAGATCAATCCCCTCATTCGAATCAAAACCAAAAGCCTATCTCGAACCTAGCCTGAATCCAACCAGGACCATTCTAGAAACTGTCTAACCAAACTCGGACTGAGTTTGCCCTAAACTCTGCTCGAACTCTGTCAGGTCAAACCAGAAATCCTAGTCAAACTCCTATTCCGGATGACCAGACTCATAATGTTTGAATTTATGAACATTTGAGGGCCGAACTTTGTCTGAACTAAGCCTCAGAAAATCCTATAAATAGAGTTAAATTCCATACCAATCTCATCAATTTATTCAATCAAAGCAATTCACTTTCCTACTCTATTTCTGAGCTATAAACCTTCTCATCCACAAGATAACTATCCGAGCCTTTTAGTTCCAAGTGCGATCTCGGTTAGAAGTCTGTTTCAAGTTGTAACAAGATTGGAAATTCAAGTTTGCTTTTCAAGTCTGAAGTTGACCAGTCCTTCAGATTAAAGCTTGTGTTGTAAGAAGTTGGCGTGCCCTTCGGATCAAAGCATATGGTGTATTCGCTATTTGAGATAATAGTGGATTAATTCTGACCAAGAGTTATCGGGACTTGATTAGTCCTCCATGAGAGAAACCCGTATATATTGTGGTGTTTGCATTTGTGCTCTCTGATCTTTTACTTTCCATATACATACTTGCTATATTGTTGTTATAGTTTAGTTGGTATTTGCCTTAATTTTTTATTGGGTAATTGTTTAACTGCACTCTATTCATCCCCTTCTCTAGTTGCCATATCGATCCCTCAGTTATGTGCTTCTTCAGGTGGGTAGTCTTGATCATTCTCTTATTTACCTTTACATTAATAAAATAGATGTTACATGTTTAGTTCTACCCTAAGAATATTGTTGTATGCTAATAAAATAAATGAACCAAAATAGATAGAAGAGTAATCTCACTCTATAACATGCTGCTATAGAGTATGAAATCATAAACTAATGAATTAGACTTGTGTAAAGTATTTTTTTCGTATTGTTGTTATAGACTATTGTTAGGACTGCCAGAATCCTGGCAGTCCTAAATCTAAAAGTTATAATCTTACCACTGTCAGGATTCTGATAGTCCTAACTATTGTTAGGACTGCAAGAATCACTGCAGTCCTTTGTCATCCCAACCAAACATGCAGTCCTTTGATAAATTCATGGACTTTCAATATCCCTATAATTGGGTTCAAAACTACTAATAATTGTATTTAAAAAATACAAATCAACAAATACATTAATTGAAATCTAAAAACCAAAAATAACCCTAAAAATTGTTGTATTTAATTGTTGTGTTCAAAGACCTAAAAACATAATTAGAAATAAAGAAAGGAAGAAGAGGAAGATTTACCTTGTCATATTCGAGTCAGTTGTAAGAGCAAGAGACTAAAAAAGGAAGAGCAAGCAAATTTATGTAGGAGGAAGAGGAAGAGGAAGAGGAAGAGGAAGAGAATAAAAGATGGGTGTGTACTGATGTCCCCTAACAAATTAGACGATGCCCCCTACCATGTGATAGCCCCTATCACTTTTGAGTGTCCATAGTAATTCCCTATAAAATAGTCTGCAAGTTCATAAATTATTTATTAAAGAATATAAAAATATGAAATCTACTTTCTAGTTTGTATGCTGCGATGTTAAAATGCTAAAGTAGATTTATCTATCTTAATTCCTTCTCCGCATGAGATTCGATCTCGAGTGCACATTTTCAAAATTAGGTATTCTTAACTATTATTTTTATATTTCTATTAAATTATGATAAATTGATAGTAGTTTATTGTTCACATTTCATTTAAACCTTATACACCCAATTTTTTCCACATTTCTAATTTAATACTCATCTTATGTTCTCCTAGGCCTTTGTCCCGTATTAGATTAGTATTAGAACCATATGTTAAGAATATTGTTATTCATATATAAAGACCTAAGGGAGCGAGTAAACGTAAAATATAGATAATGAAGAGTTCAATAAAAAGTTTAAGGACCTTGTTCATTCTTACCATAATAAACCTTTAAAAGCTATATTTGAAAATCATGATGTTAGTAAAGCAACTAGTATTGATAAACAAATATAGTCCATCCAAGAGCTAACCATATCCTTAGAGTGTCTATTAGTTGAACCTAACAAACCAAAAATAGTTGATTTTATCTACACAAGTACAGTTCAACCCAAAGTTGACTACGTCGTTAAGTATCCATTAATAACCTATCATAATTATAAGACATAAATTAGGCATGTGGTTGAAATTAGGTTTAGGTTTAAAAATCAATTTTGACATCTATATATCATCACTAAAATAATTAAATAGGTTTGATCATTCCAATGAATTTAAAGAACCTAGTAGGCCTTTTAACTATTTTGAACTTGTCTCAATAATTAAGCCCGCAAAAAATTTCTATTATTTATATTTTATAAATAATTGTAATAGTTTAAAGAAAATAATAATTAACTGTAGGGATTGTCACACCCCGGTTCCACATAAACGAAATTCACTACTGGGTGTAACGACGTACAAGTTTAAATTAAACTTGGATAAGGTAAGAACAATCACGTTCGATAAAATATCTCAAATAAAGTCATTACAGCAAAAAATAAGCAGAGAAGTTGATAGACACAAGATATATAAAAAATGATTAATGTAATTTCCTGTGCATGAAGCACGTTCCACATAGTTTTTTCCTAGGCTGAATCAGTCGTGGTGCCCCGACAACCATTCGAGGAAAGCCAACCTTGTGTACAAGTTATCCATGACCAAGCAAATGCGTGAACAACTTAACTAAAATTATATGCATGGTACATTGAAATAAAGCACTTCAATTCTCTACTTGTATAATTGTTTATTCTCGCGATATCTAAATTTCTATTCGATATTTTGATTGGTGACCCATTTATCCCAAACATTCTATGGTATCACACTACATCCAAACAATTTTGAGGTATCGTACCACATCCAACACAGTTCTGTGTTACCATACCACATTCATATCGCTTTCCAAGCCAAGTACTTCTACCTTGGCAACTCAACGACCTAAAACCTTCCCCACACTTCTATCCTCTTGCAACAACAGTACAATATTCTACCTGTAGAGAGAAAATAATTGACTGATTTACTTCCAAGAGAGGGGGTATATATATATATATATATATATGAGGAGGCTAGCCTCCTCCTTATTTTCTATCCGATGTGGGACTAAATAAGTCCCCCATAACTGAATACTCCCCCTCAAGATAGGCGATAGATATTAATCATCTCCATCTTGTTACAAAATATATCAAACTCTATAGGACATAAATTTTTAGTTAAACAATCAGCTAACTACTTTACTGATTTTACATAGCTTAAAGTCAAAACTTTTCTATTCAGCCGCTCCTTGATGAAGAACCGATTAATCTTCACATGTTTGGTGCGATCATGCTGAACTGGATTATTTGCAATATTAATTGCTGATTTGTTGTCACACCAAAGTTGCATGGAGTCTCCTCTAAACAAACGTATCTCAGCCAACAAGCTCTTCACACATATTATCTCGCACAGGCTAACTGCCATAGACCCATAGCCATGTACTCGACCTCAGATGTAGACCTAGCTACTACATCTTGCTTCTTGTTGTGCCAGGATACAAGATTGCCTCCAACAAAAATACAGTAACCTATAGTGGACCTACGATCGTCCATACAACCCGTCCAATCAGTATCACAATAGCCTTCAACTCTCAGATGTCCAGAACTTCTGAACCATAACCCCTTTCATGGGCTTCCTTTAATATACCTGAGAATTCTGCGAACTGTCTCCATATGCTGCTCTCTGGGATCATACATATATCTACTTACACTCACGACATAAGTAATATCAAGTTTTATATGACATTGATATATGAGATGACAAACTAATCTTTGATATTGCTCCTTACTCACCAGATTACCACCCTCAGCACATAACTTATGATTCTGCTCGATAGGAGTAGAAGCAACCCTAAAACCCAGCATTCTTGTCTCTGAAAAAAGGTCCAGTAAAACCCCAAAATTTAAAAACCATATTAATTATTTAATTAATTATTTAATTTATTTATAGTATTTATTAGCTAATTAGAAGAAATAGAATTTATTATTTCTAGGTGATTGTGCAATAGAGGATTTTATGGAGCAATCGTAATTTTACCTAAATTTATTCCATGTAGGAGACCTTGAGGACGATTGATAGATTTATTGTATGCTCTAAAATAAATTTCTAAAATTTTCTATATATATATATATAAGGTTTATTAAAAGAAATAAAAGAAAAGAAAGAATAAAAGAAAATAGAATAGAAAAAGGAAAAAGGAAAAAGGAAAAAGGAAAAAGGAAAAAGGAAAAAGGAAAAAGGAAGAAAGAAAAAGGAAAAAAAAAGAAATGTTATTAAACCCATTACCTATAAACCCTAACCAATACCTACCCGTTAGCTATTAAACCCAACCCGCTAGCAAACCAACCCGGCCCGCGAAGCAACAGCAGCAGCTACAATGCCATCAACCCGCGCGCGTTCACCCTGACCCCCGCTCATTATATATATATATATATATATATATATATATATATATATATATATATATATATATATATATATATATTATACAGTGAAACCTAAACCCTAACCCCACTCTTACCATTAACTCGACACCACCGTCGCACCGGCGCCGACCCAGATCCACCGCCGGAGGACCGCCGCCGCGACCACCACGTCCGCCGTTCGAGCCGCACCGCGACAGCGAACACAACATCTTACCCCTGTTCAGGACTCGATTTCCGTGCCATCGCTCGACCAAACTCGACCTCGTCTTCACCGGTATGTTCATGACCTATCCCTCTTCCAACTCTGTGCATTAGTTTACTTCGAACATCGCGTAATTCTTGACGAAAATCGAGGCAAAGTTGGAAAAAAGATAACTTTTAGATCGCAGAAAACTACGGTAACCACCCATGTTTAAGGACTTGTATCTTCCACCATAGAGATCCAAATTTAGTTTTTTTATTTTGGTATGCGAAGACCACCTAACCGAGATTAATTCCTATTAATCACAATATTTTATTTGTTACTGTATGATGAATTTAATCAGATTGAAAATCATGAAAACCTACTTTTTTCAACTTTCAACATTTGCGATACGGAGTGTGCCCCGCCAAACGGGATCGACCCGTCGTGTACCAATTTTATCGAAAGGCGTGTATGGTATATCCAGACGTGTGAGCTTTCGCGAAAACTATTCAGACGCGCATGCGCGTCGGAATCAGCCCGTGTCCGTGAAAAGTCCCCGTATCACAATTTTTGTAAAACCTCGCACCATTTATTGTATGCTCATCAGAATGCGACAAAACTGATCCTGAGATAGTTGACCAAGCCGCCTATTTGTGGGCCCCACGGTTGACTTTTTGGGCAAATTTGTGTTCGGCTCACCGGAATCCAAAATTGGACGTACCGTTGAGTTCGTATTGACGTTTAGAATTGGTTTGACCTATAATTTATCCAATTTAGAGACCTTTACCCCTGTCACACTTTTTGGTACAAAGTAGGCCATTTATTGACCCTACTTTGACCCAAAATTGCCGTTTTGCCCCTGTATCCAAATTGGACGAAAGGGTAGTATTTTCTAGCTATCTCGTTTATTCTGGAAACTTTGGTGATATTTATTTCAGCATCCGGAGACGTTTATTCTGAGGCCGTAGTTCTGATCCTGTGTGCTTGACTTCTGGACGTTTCACCTTGCAGCTTGCCAGACAAGATACCTTGCCAAATTGCTTACAGTACTTTGCATGCTTATTATATTTTTGTATATTCATTGCATGTGTGTTTTCTTTCAGTCATAAGTATATGCTATATATATATGTTGACACACACTTGACATATAGTATCATGGGAGGGGAGGACAATCATTAGGTGTAAGGGCTATAACCACTCTGGTAAACCGTAGTATCTAGCATGCACTACGGTAGTGTGTCGCGTTGGTCGCTACCCCCGAGGTATGTCGATTTATGGTGTTGCGCTGGTCGCTACCCCCGAGGTATGTCAATTTCTGATGTCCCTACCGTGTGTGTGAGTTATGAGATTTAGATCGAGTATACTACCCATGCCCATACGTCGAAAAGTTGTCCTCGTTATACATTTCATATAGATTGTCTTGTACAACATACTTATATATTTTTTGTCTATATTGCATGTTTATTGTATTCAAATTGGCATGCTTCTATGTATCTTGTTACGTCCCTCTGAGGACCTGGTCCCTTTCCAGGTGTAGATGTTCATGACTACTCGCAGGCGCACGAATCAGGACTTACTACTTATCTCTTCCGATGAGGTCTTACCTTCTGAGCATCCTTGATTATCTCTAGTGATGGATCTTCTTAGCTGATACATTTCTGTCATCACCTTATTTTATATTAGAGATTTTACTCTTCTCTCTTATTTTAGTTTTATATAGTCATTGGTAGTGGATTTGTCTCCACCCGACTATTATTTTGGATTATTCAGACTCATTATTCTAGTTTAGTTATTTCTTTTCTATAACTTATTGTGTGGATGAGATTAGTATATCTGTGACTTGTGACACTATATATACCATATGTGAGTTTATATTCATATTACAGCGTACGTGTGTATTATGGTATCCACATATTGGAGTTGCCATATACATACGGTTGGCATGCTTACGTGTTCCTAGTTCTACGTATTTTGGGACTGGGGCATGACATATTTTTGTGGTAGCCCATGCAGGTCGAGAGCATATTGTCTCGGTTATGTTATTGTACCGAGCAAGCCTGCGCATAGGATTAGAATATAGGATCTCATCCACTTATTTAATCATCTTCCTTGATTTTATTTCGCATTCTTATTTGATTGCTTGCATTGCATCTTGCTTGATCCTTCCACAACGTCAATCTTATCTTTTTATTCGTGCTTGATAGGGGTTAGGAAGATGACTAGTACCAGGTATATATACTCTAGTATTCAATAACACTATTAGTTAAATTATTGTAAGTTGGATAGTATGCCTCATAACCTAGTAATACATAGTCCTGTTGACTCATTATTGAAGTATAATTGAATGACACCAACTATAGACTTGCATAAAAAGATAATATTTATCCAGATTGTAGAATTTAGAGGCCCATACCCCTATTTGTCAACTTTAGACTTAGACAAGAAGTTATTATGGAAACTGTAGAGGCACAACACCGATCTTCTTGGTGAACTTAAATTATTCTGTATCTTTCTCCATCCTAATCCAACGTACTTATATTTTCTGAACTATCTCGACTTATGCTGCTATTATAGCCTAGTTTTGCAAGCTTATTCTTTTATCGAGCTTGTTTATGACATATGTATTATTGGGGGCCCACACTAATACATTATCTAAATCAAAATTAGTGCATTATGGTATGATCAACTTTAGTGCGCTTGGTTCGCTCTTCGTATCACTACTTTACATGGATTAAGATATAGTTGACTCAACTTGTTAGACGAATATACTTGCCCTCTAGACTGGTCAGAGCATATCATGTCAGGTACATAACTGTTCTGATATGAACATGCAAATAAGAATTTACCAAAATAAGATTTTAATCCACAACTGCCTTGGCAACTCCCTTTCGAATTCTCTAATCCCTTTGAATCCCGTACTTGTATTCTATCACCTCCTCCTTGAAATTCTTATTGTTGTTTTCTATCTTCCCCTATTTCGGAAAGACGAATGTTCGTGCTTAGTATAAGTTTGATAAAGGAGAGTACTAGATATACCCTATAGGCCAAGCACTCATAATGACAAATAAGGGAGCACAGGCATAGGAAGTCATAGATACAGGTATGACCTTTAGTTATATGTGTTATTTCATACTCATGACCCCCTTTATGATACAAGATCTTAGGTGCACAGTAGACGTAGAATTATATATGGTGGTTTAGCAGTTATGAGGATATATTAATATTCTACCCAGATGGCATACACGCGATGCTAATGGATGACGCGAGTAGCAGTAGTAGTATTCTCCTCCTATCACCATCTCGCCCCCTTGGGTGGCTCATCTTCTCTTCCATCTCCATCCCTTATATCGTGCTTAACTCTTCCTATTACAGTCGTATCCTATCGTGCCATTATGAATTGTTTGAATTACTTCAACCTCTCCCTTATTTTCTTAGTTAAAAATATAAATGGTTTAGTAAATGATTAATAAATAAAGGATGATTCCTTAATAATAACCCTTATGTATATGCATTATAGCAGTATCTGTATTCTTTATTAATTTAACCCTTAAGTAGCATTATTTAGCCTAATAAAAATTTGTTAGATTGTTTGAAATAGTTCATACTCCTAATAGTTTTTAGTCAAGACCTAAAGTGTTGCCCTAAAACTTATACTATGCTTATGAAAGAATTGAAGGCACTTGTTACGAACTAACAACTATGACAAATCGCTGGCGAAGTAGCGATAACTGCAGCTAGAACGTTATAGTAGAGTAGTCGAAGTAATTGCAGACATACTGGTCAGGTGGCATGGCAGTATTAGACTACGATACTTGATGGTTACAGAGAAAAATTATAGTTATGAGATTCCAGACGGGTATCCCAAGATTCTTGACCCAATAAATAAATTTGTCTTACAGCCTAGACAATAGCCGCAAGAGACTTTGACTACTAGTAGAATTCTTGTAAGTTGGGTAGTGTAGATGAGTTAGAAATATAATAGTATATGGACAATAAATGAGAAGTGTTAGAATGACAGACCATGACTTTTAGGAAGCACTGCTAAATAGTAATGTAGTGTAATAGCTATAGTGATTATTATGAATATGGGTAGTGTCAATTTCGAGGAAATTTTTTTATAAGTTGGGTAGAATGTAAAACCCCAAATTTTAAAAATCGTATTAATTATTTAATTTATTTATAGTATTTATTAGCTAATTAGAAGAAATATAATTTATTAGATTTTTATTTCTAGGTGATTGTGCAATAGAGGATTCTATGGAGCAACCGTAGTTTTACCTAAATTTATTCCACGTAGGAGACCTTGAGGACGATTGATAGATTTATTGTAGGCTCTAAAATAAATTTCTAGAATTTTCTATATATATATATATATATATATATATATATATATATATATATATATATATATATAAGGTTTATTAAAAGAAATAAAAGAAAAGAAAGAATAAAAGAAAATAGAATAGAAAAAGGAAAAAGGAAAACCGCTAGCAAACCAACCCGGCCCGCGAAGCAACAACAGCAGCTGCAAAGCCAGCAACCCGCGCGCGTTCACCCCGACCCCCGCTCATTATATATATATATATATATATATATATATATATATATATATATATATATATATATATATATATATATATATATATTATACAGTAAAACCTAAACCCTAACCCTACTCTTACCATCAACTTGACACCACCGCCGCGTCGTCGCCCACCCAGAGCCACCGCCGGAGCACCCCCTCGCGACCACCACGTCCGCCGTTCGAGCCGCGCCGCGACAGCGAACCCAACATCTTACCCCTGTTCAGAACTCGATTCCCGTGCCATCGCTCGACCAAACTCAACCCCGTATTCACCGGTATGTTCATGACCTATCTCTCTTCCAACTCTGTGCATTAGTTTACTTCGAACAATGTGTAACTCTAGGCGAAAACCGAGGCAAAGTTGGAAAAACATGACAACTTTTAGATCGCAGAAAACTGCGGTAACCACCCATATTTAAGGACTTGTATCTTCCACCACAGAGATCCGAATTTAGTTTTTCTTTTTGGTATGCGAAGGCCACCTAACCGGGATTAATTGCTATCAATCTCAATATTTTATTTGTTGCTGTATGCTGAATTTAATCAGATTGAAAATCACAAAAACGTACTTTTTTTAACTTTTAAAATTTGTGATACGGTGCACGCCCCACCAAACGGGACCGCCCCGTCGCTTACCAATTTTTTCGAAAGGCATGTATGGTATGTCCAGACATGTGGACTTTTGCGGAAACTGATTCAGACGCGTGTGCACTTCGGAATCAGCCCATGTCCGTGAAAAGTCCCCGTATCACGACTTTTGCAAAACCTCGCACCATTTGTTGTACGCTCGTCTGAATGCGACAAAACTTATGCCATTGGATTCATGGAATCACGCTGGTCCTTTGACCCAAGTTTTACGTAATTCTGAGATAGTTGACTAAGTCGCCCATTTGCGGGCCCTACGGTTGACTTTCTGGGCGAATTTGTGTTCGGCTCACCAAAATCCAAAATTGGACGTACCGTTGAGTTCGTATTGACGTTTAGAATTGTTTTGACCTATAATTTGTCCCATTTAGAGACATTTATCTCTTGTACACTTTTCGATGCAAAGTGGGCCATATGTGGACCCTATTTTGACCCAAAATTACCGTTTTGCCCCTGTGTCCAAATTGGACGAAAGGGTAGTGTTTTCTATCTATCTCGCTTATTCTGGAAATGTTGGTGATATTTATTTCTGTCATGCCCCGGACCCGCCCGGGCCACCGCTCCGCCTTGCTTCGCCCCCGTATAGCCGGAATTATCGAACCGGGCACGAATCACCGTGCCTCGCCGCGCCGGACGCGAATCACTGCGCCCGTCCTGTGGTGTATCGGGGACGTGATGCCGTGCGAGCCTGGGGTTGCGCCCGCACAAGGCCAATCGTTTAAGTTGATAGTTGGCTATCATCGCATCAATCAAGTAAGCAGCGGAAAGAGACTTGTTGCAATGCAATACATTTAGCCAACTGAGTATTCGGGACAATCGAGGGACTTGGGTTCCTTTATGCAAAGGCATTCGTTCATTCCATACATTATGCCCCCTTATACGATAGCATCTCGGGGCAACAATCAAAACCAGGATTCCGGGTCTTAGGGACCGTGGCACGCCTATCGCTCCCTCGGACGATCCAGTACCTACAAGCAAGTAAACTGTTGGTGGGTCAGCACTTTATACAAGTACTGGTGAGATAAAACAACTGAACAGAAATAAGCATTCACTAAAACCAACACTAAGTAATCATGTTATAAAATATTATATTACTAGTGATCTTTCTAGTTTACCTAGGTTCGTTTCATGCAGTTCGCTAGCAGAGTCATATTACATTGTTTGGAAACATGTTTGGAAATAGAGTTTCATATGCAATAAGCAAGACAAGCAATCGTTCATGATTCAGGGTGTGCGCAGCGTATCTCGTGCGACTCCAGGGTCAAATGCATAGCTAGACACACATGCACGATCTTAGGGGCAGTCCTCTATCCAAGCCAACACAATGACTTAGCTATATACAGGGCGGTCCCCGAGTATCTCAGGATTGGCAACTGGTTGTACAGCATACCAATGACTCTTTATCTGATGCTAGAGGCAGCTGTGACTCATGGTTGCTTTCCACTATCTCTGTAGCAGTCATGACACATGCAGTTCAGCTCTCCACCAATAGCCATTTTTCGATCGCGTGCGAATGCATAGAACACTATCAAATAAACTCTAGTATGCAGACGAGACGAACCATCAGAACAGTTATCGTTGTTGCAGGGCAATCCGACTTATCACTTGAACACATTCAGGCACAATATGGTCCTCTCGAAGCATAGACGATAATGAACATGTTCATGCACTCTAGGCAAGCATTTCAGGATTCTTGTTTAGCAGACTTATCATTTTAAAGACAAGCTAGGTGAGTTCGTTCATTAACATGCAAGGTAGGTTCTATCATTCTCTTAAGAAAATATTGCAAGCAAAAACTCAGGTTATTATTAAGGCGTGCAAGAATCAGAGAATGAAGTTCTGCCCACTCACCTGATACATAATGCCGACGCAGAGTGAGGCATTACAAATCCTCGGCTACATCGTAATCGATAAAATTAATCTAAGAAACTCGTATAGTCCAATTCCCAAATCCCTACGACAAATTCCACCAATCCTAAGTCATAAATCTTAATCAGCAATCACAAGTCATAGATCTTAATTTACCTTTTTTGTAATCCATGAATCGCAACTTAATCTCAAATTCCAATATAATATACTCAATTTTTATGCAACAAATTCACTAGAATATTCAAAATCAACTTAAAACCAATCAACATATCAAGGCAATTCCCGCAATCATCAATTATTTCAATCTTACAAATTTATTTCAGCCAAATTATAAATTGACTCAAAATTCTCATAATTCATCAATCTTGTCATCCCAAATATAGTAAACTAATCACAAAGGATTCTAACATTCACTAAGCTGAGTTTAACTAATATCCATTCATGCTATGCTTTAGTTTACCTAACCAAGCCATAGGAAACTTCATTACTATCATCCAATACATATATAGTCCATAAATCTAGAATCCATCAATGTAATATAATTTTACGATTCATTATGCTACACAATCATTATTCATCCAACTACAATATTCACAAGGAAACGTATGTCGATCTTCGATACACCTCAATCACATCAATTATATGCATAACCATGAAAACATGTATTCGCTAAATTGAAATATGTTTCAACTAATGCTATCTGCTAAACTAGATATTAGGTCAACTTATTTCATACTTATGGTTAAATCACCTTAGATTATCTTAAATCATCGAGCAATAGTATTCCTAAATCCTTAGGGTCAATCGTGTATGCTCCAGACAAACTTCCAATTGTACCACCAAGTCCTTGCACTCAACTTAGAACTCGATTCAATCTACTTAAGCCATAATTCAATATAGAATCCACTTGATTTCTCAATCAAGTTATCCATTACATAAATTTAAATTCTTATCCAATACTATCTTAATCTGTCAAAAGTCAGTTTTGATCATCTGAACCAATTCAACAAGGGACATTCAAAATCTCATCTAACCAGGCATAACTCTAAATTGAGATATCGTACTACCACCATCCAATATCCTAATCGACTCATCGATATCTATATCTCTATCTCTAAATCAAACATACATCACTATAGAAAATCAATACACCACTAAGGAACTCTATATGCTAAGCTAGCATCTGTCTAGACAATTTATACCATAGTGGCTCCAATGACCACAAACATAACATCTACTTTTCTAGTTGAAATCAAATTGTAATCATTCTATTTAATCAACTTAATTCATTATATTCCTTGAAATTCAGGCACTCTTCTTTCAATACTTGTAACAATAATACCAACTTTTCATTATAATACAACTACTGACATCCTGTTGATCATCCAACATCCAATTTTTTTTTAAATATCTTGTCTTACAGTTAACTCAAATCATTTGTTGCTACTCTTTGAAGCCATCACTAAAAAAAATATCCATATGAGAATAATAATATATCTAGAGTTATTGTATGGTCAGCAGAATATCAAGGATGGTCAATAAGCTTTTGATCATGAAAGCAACTTAGAGTTGAAGAGAATCAATAAGGGTCCAAGAAAGTAAAGTAATGCTTTGATACCATTATATCACACCTCGGTTCTGTATAACCGAAAGTTGCCACTGGATGAGATGGCATACAAGTCTAAATTGTACTTGTATAATACAATAACAATCACGGTTGATAAAATATCATAGAAACAAAATTATTGTTGTTGAAAATAAGCAGTGAAGTTTATAAACACAAGATATATGAAAAATAATTCTCTGTATTGATAATTTGTAGTAGACTATAATAGCTCTTAGGCTAAAAGAAGAACTCGATTAAAAATAGTGGATCAAATGAATGATGCCACAAGGCTTACAACTCGAGAAACTACTACAATCGACGATATACCATACATTATGTCATGTATATTCAAAAGAATGACATTACTAGTCAAATATCGCCAAATGAGCTCCAAAATATCGTAGAACGTCCAAGCAACTCCATGTACCTATGGAGGAGGGGGTCAACGCATTGTGGAATACATTAATAAGTGATCTCTAACCAACTAACCTAAAACCAACATAGTAATCGTGTGAGAACAGATATAAATTAATATGTGTGGTATTCTATTCTTGCCTTAGGATAAGTTAGCAATATATATATATATATATATATATATATATATATCACACACACACACACACACACACACACACGCGCAAATTGGACTATTTCCTAGTAAGACGGTAAATTATTTCAGTGCAGGTAGCGAGCCTCACTAAATGTCCCGAATTATCCATATTATGATGTGCCCTTCCAATCCGAGTAGCTAGATCCCACTGAAGGACCCATAATACTCCGTGCATGAAGCACACTCCACATAATTTTCTCTTAGACCGAATCGATCCTAGTTTCCCAGTGACCGTTTGAGAAAAGATAAATCTTGTGCACAAGTTGTCTATGACCATGCAAATGCATGAACAATAACTTAAAACATATGCATGGTATAGAAACTGAAAGAAATTAATTCAAATCTCTACTCGTACAATAGTTTATTCTCACAATATCCAAATTATTATTCGATATTCCGATTGGTGATCCATTGGTCCTAAACATTCTACGTACCGTACCACATCCAAACAGTTTTATGGTATCGCACCATATTCATATCATTTCCCAATCCAAAGACTTCTACCTGGCTGACTCAACAGCCCCAAACCTTCTCTATACTTTTATCTTATTGCAACAACAATAAATATTCTACTTGTCCACAACAACATTACAATATCCACTTGATAACATAATAATAGTACAATATCCCACATATCAATAACAACAACAACATTACAAGAATAAGATTGATTTTATCTTGGTTCTTTTACATGCATAATCTTATGGTTTAAAGAAATAAAGACTAATGACAGTTCATTTTATTAAGTGTGAAGGTAAAGAAAAAAAATGATCAAAACTATCCATTGTAAGGAATAACCTTTCTTACTAGACAAAGCATATACCGATAATTCCTTAAAGAGACAACTTGACGTGATGAACGATATTCTTAATTGGTATAACCATACAACCGATCTCTGATCCATAAACCATCCAATCTGACCAACTTAAGCAAATCTGCTTTACTATTCAAATCTTGTGATTTCTCGCACAGCTAAAAGCCAACTAGCATGTTCAATCCTAGAAGACAATACAATACCTCCGCTTGGAGGAAGGCATCACACCGATCACATAGATCTTTATATGATTCCTTCACATAAATCCAAGTTCAACTAGGACCTTCAAGCTAACAAACTAGCCCAATGCACCGCAAGGAGTGGTACACCGCAGGGAGTGAGGCATCACAGGGACGATCATTTTAATTTTTTGAAAGCACTGAGACAACCATCATTTATTCAGGTGCTTGATGTTGGTCCATGTTGGACATTCTACTTCTCCCATTTCCACAACCACCAGTACCATCATAGGATTTCATCGCCTTTTTAGAAGTCTTTGTGTTGACTAGACTAATGAATCAGAGGCCTCCGCAATCGCTGATTTGGAGGATATTACTAGAAGCATAATGTTTAGATTTTACGCTTACATGATTCATCAAGTGGTAGATTTTTTGAAGCCGATGCGAATTATGCGACATTAATTTAGATATTCTAGTTATTTTGGTTATTTAAATAAAGATTATTTTTATCTATATTATCAGTTATCTTAGTGATAAGCCTTTTGAGATTAACTTTATCTTTTTTTTAATATTTTGAGAGTCTATAAATAGTTTGTAAATTCATAAATTACTCATCAAAGAATTAAAGAATGAGAAATCTATTTTTGAGTTTGTATGATATGATACTAAAATCCTAAAGTGGATCTCACTATCTTATTTTCTTCTCTGCTTGCAACGTTGACACGAATCAACATTGGGTACAAAAGTCGCGTAATCAAGATACACAACCTGTATGTTTTCAAAAGTCATGTAATTACTATTTTTGTATTTCTATTAATTGTGGTGAATTGATATTAGTTGATTGTTCATAATTCATTTAAAGCTTCTGTATCTGATTTTTCTAAAATTTCAAATTACATACTCTTCTTAATTTTCCATAGTCTTTGTTAGTGTCACTTCTTTTTGTGATCTTTAATCGTAGAGTGTGAAACATCAAGTGACTATTGCATCTTGATGTAGCCACATGCTTGTATGTTATGAGTCGATATAATGTGAATGATTTCTGTTTTGAATCCTCCTAGTCAATTTGATGAACTTGTGTTCGAATTATCTCTTACCTCTGTTTATTTCAACAACGATCCTAATAAAAAGGATGGTTTAGGAAATATACTACATAAAGAATAACAAATAGCTAATGATTTGTCCAATATCTAGAGTGGACTTGATGGTAATTTAAGCTAATTGAGATGCTCTTGATATCGTGAATCTTAACATTAAATTTTAGCCAAAAGTCAGTAAAATAGAGCCATGGCCATTTTTGACATTCTAAGGGTCCTATACAAATACTAAAAAGGGTCATAATTTTAACTACTCAAAAGGGGCATTTTTCTTATATTATAAGGGCCATGTTATTATAGTTTCTAAAAAAATATGGAGGCCTACTCTAAATGGAGATTTCACATTAATAATATATATCGAGGATAAATTTTGGGACTTTTCGGGTTTTGGGACCGTGTGCGATTCTACAGCTTGCACATGCTCAGAAATGGCCTTAGATGGAGCCACTCTCCATATCTTATGTAACAATCAAATAAGATTCAGTATAATTCATTTATATTTTCTTAAAGGGAAATGTAGGGCTCATGAAATCATGTCAAAATTATTGAAATTATTGTTTCAGATAATAAACGGAAAAGATTGATAATGTGGAAAATGAGGTCTTATACGAAAACCCGCCCTTCTTTTATGTTTACAAACAAGATTGTACAATTTAATCCTATATGAGGATGACTAAGTACAATTTATTTAATCTGGGTAAATATTGCTATAGGTGTCTGATCTGCAGTCAATCACATTAGCCCTTGGACCACACGATGTTGAAGAAGTGCCGTGGAAGACAGAAAGCAGCTTCGAAGGTTGCTAAAGAGGGTGGACGCTCGATGCCAAAGTCGTCGATCCCTTCTCTTTGCCTAAGCTCTGGATTCTCCTCTCCTCTCTCTCTTGAACTCCAATTTCTTTGACCGTTGGATCTGATACTGGATTTCTTGATCAATTTTCTGACCTAATTTCTTCGACCTTGTCCTCTGTTGATAGAGGTCTCTATTTATAGAGTTTTAGTGACAGTGACCACTCAGTTGGTGTAGAAATCGAGTAGTGGAAAGTACAACACCATTTTATACGACGGTTTAAAATAACCAAAGCCTGCGTATAGATAACCTTTTGAGTGAGCATGTGACGCATGTCCAACTAAGGGACAAAACGCGTATATCTGCTTCGAAGATCACGGCGTAGAAGCCACGTAGGTAGTTATCCCTTGTATAGAAGAGGTTAGCATAGAAGCCAATGACTGTCACCATGGCATAGAAGCCAAAATAGGCGTAGAAGCCGAGTAGGCGTAGAAGCCGAGCGGTCATAGAAGCCGAGTGGCGTAGAAGCCAAGTAGGCATAGAAGCCGAGTAGGCGTAGAAGCTGAGTGCGCGTAGAAGCCGAGTGGGCATGGAGGCCGAGCAGGCATAGAAGCCGAGCGTTCATAGAGGCCGGGTGGGCATAGAAGCCGAGCAGGCATAGAAGCCGAGACGATGTGGACATTTTAGCCAAAATTACGGCTCTTGGAGATATAATCAAATCTCTTGCATTAAATGCAGAGATCTGCCCCCATCATGCGTATTAAATACAGAGGCTTGTCTTTAAGATTTGCTATCATTCTGTGTATTAAATGCAGATACGCGCCTCAAATTCTGTACAAAGAGTAACTGCTGATGTGGCGGTCTGTTTGCCTCCTGCGGAGCGTAAGAAGCTTACGTCTGCCTGTGTAAAACTGGGCGGCATATTCCCTTATATGCGTAAGAGTAGTTTACGCAAAGGGGATGTCACTAAACGACGGTTCGGTGACATTTAATGAAATCTCTGCATTAAATACGGGGATCCGCCTTTATCTCGCTCATTAAATGAGGAGGCGTGTTTTGAAGGCCTGCCACCCTTCTGTGCATCAAGTGCAGAGACGTGCCTTGGGCATCTGTCAGTATTCGGCGCTTTAAGTGCAGAGACGTGCCTCGAGAAACTGTCACCGCTCTGCGCATTAAATGCATAGACGTGCCTCGAGCCCTGTTTGAAGTGCAGCTTTTAACATAGCAGGCTGTTTTACTTCTGCGGAGCGTAAACAGCTCACATCGGCCTGTGTAAAACAAGGCAGCATATTTCTTCGTATGTGTGAAGGCGGTTTACGCAAAGGAAATGGCAGTAAATAACAGCCTAGGTTGCAGTGCCGCACCATCATGATACCCGTCGCTTTGTCGTGCAGTACTCTTTGTCAGGAGTCCAGACATCAGGTGCATTGCATGATCTGACAGGTTTATTTCGAAGAATACGAATCGTTCCTCGTACACTTCAATGCTACGTTGAAAGCGGATGAGTTTTACGCCATATAGGCGATGAAGCACCCTGTTTACGCTGAAGCAGCCTGGACATACTGCATTACGCGGATGGTCCTTGAGCCTATATTTTTATGCTGTGCTCAGCAGAAAAGCTCTGTTGCATGTTTGATGGCTCTGAGGTCCTCTGTTTATGCTACCCTGCATCAATATGCTGTGTATGGCTATCCAGCGTATTTTTTATGCTTCTATAAGACCCCCTTCAAAGCTTTTAAATTCCTCGTAATTTGAAATGCTTTGAATGAAGCATGAACCGTTCCTCGTAACTCAAAATGCTCTGAATGGAGCCTGAAACGGTCAAGCCTGACACGTTCTTTCATGGCTGACTTTATGGCGGAGTTATTGGGGATCGATGATCTCTTTCGCCTATAAAAAGGCTGAGGAGTTTTTTTGTTCTTCCCACACTTTCTTCACCACACAGAGATGATGGCCAGAGTTCGTTGGGTCGACTTGAGGAAGAAGGAGATCATTTTCTTCCAGCATGTAAGGAGCCGAAAAAGACGGCGTCTTCGAGGAAATATTCTCTGCAACGATGGATCATTGAAGGATATCATAGCCTCCTTTGCTCGGGATAATCAGCAACTTTGTATGGTGGTTCTTCGGGAGAGAAGAAGGATCGCATTTCACCATGCAGCTTGCAAGCGGTACCTCCTCCCGTTACCTCCGGATGAGGGCAGACAAACTAGCTGCTGTCCGAGATTGGGTTGGGTGAAATACCTCAACACAATCTGTCATGGCGCTGGACGCAAGAAAGCAGATTTACTCTGCTTTTCTTCTGTTGGCGGCTGGGTCTATGCCCAGTTCTGCATCCTCGCCGTTTGACCAATATGTCAGTCAGTCTGCGGTTACTGACTGACTGCCGGAGAAGATAGATAAAGAATTTTGCCCATGCGTGAACCTGGCAGAACAGATTCTGGGCGCTATCTTCAGACGATGATGAGAAAGTCCTTTGTAGATGAGATTTTCCTCATATGTAGTCATGAAAAATAAAGAAAACCCTTATAAACTGGATTTCCCTCATGTAATCATGCTTTTAATTTTAATAAAATCGTCTTTCTTCTTTGCATATGATCATGTTGCCATACTTTGCTGTGAAGTCTGAATATGTGTAGCTTCGACACGTCTGATTCTTTACGCCGACTCTGTTAGAAAGAGTGCTAGGTCCTGTCCTGTCTTTTACGCATAACTAAGGATGCGTAGAAAGACGTTTTAGCAGTCGAGTGTTCGAACTGTCCTGCTGTTTAGAAATGAGGAACCGCGTAGAATTCTGAACTGTTTTTTACTTCTAATAAATAGAATTTTTGTTCAGACCATCGTCTTCAAGAGTGATTTCTCGAAAATCCCTTAGAACAGGACAAGGAATGGCTGTCAAGAACTGAGTCACGATCTTGAATTTTGTAGATAAAATATTCAGACTGGAGTCTAGATGAACTTTGAATCGACCCATGAAGAAGAGTAATTTTTAATGTTGAACTCTGTATGCTTCGGGTACTTGGGGTATCTTGAGGTCAAGAAGGAGTATCTTCTGTGTGAACTCCTGCAATTGACCGCCTTGAGAATTTGTTCAGATATACTGTACAGGCCTACGAATCTTTCAGATGTGCAGAAAGTCAGAGTGTGAAATCATGAGTTTGCAGCCTCTGAGCGTAAACTAAACGCCACCGAGCATGAAATCATAGACTTGTAGTTCCTGAGCGTGAAGTCGTAGGTTTGTAGCCTCTCGAGCATAAAAGCTATCGAGCACAAAGGAATCCGGGCGTAAAACCATAGACTTATAGGCTGCAAACATAAAATCGTAGATTAGTAGCCGTCGAGCGTAGAAAGCTCCTTGGTGTAGATCTGTAGATTTGTAGCCTGTGAAAAGGAAATCTTCCGAGCGTGCAGTTGTGGATCTGTTGCCTCTGAGCGTAAACTAAACGCCACCGAGCGTGAGACCATAGATTTGTAGCTGCTGAGCGTGAAGTCGTAGGTTTGTAGCCTCTCGAGCATAAAAGCTACCGAGCACAAAGGCATCCGGGCGTAAAACCATAGACTTATAGCCTGTGAGCGTAAAACCGTAGATCTGTAGCTATCGAGCGTAGAAAGCTCCTTAGCGTAGAAACCACGAATCTGCTTTGCGCAAAAACTTTTCGAATTCGCTGACTGTCCGCCTTCTCTGAGTAATAGGATAACGTAGTACCCAATCATAATCGAATATTGATTAGGAGATTTGGTTCAGGATTCGAGGAGTCCATCCGAACTCTATATATACCCCAAGTTTCTGAGAGAAAAACTTTTCATCCGTCTTCTGCGAAAGAAAGCCTTCGTCTGTTCGAGTTCTTCTTCGTCTCTTCTCCGAGATTTCAAAGTTTCCAGTAATGGCCCCGAAATAAGTCCCCTCCACTAAGGGAAAGAACGTTGATTCCTCTTCTCATTTTTCTGCTCAAGAGAGAGCGTCTTCGGTCGGGCAAGGCGAACTTCATTCTGAGCGAAGTATCCCGCCGACGAGCAGTGCACCCGGCCTCCAAGGTAGAGCATTTGGGATGAAAAAGAACGACTGAAAATCCTTCGCACACGTTGTACGTGACCACGCTAGGTCGTCTTCTGTGCTGATAGCCTCTTTGAGGAAGATGATGCACAGAGATGTTTCATATTTTATGCCCATATTTCTAATGTGTCAGCGCAAAAACTCCATATTTTCGCAGTCTGGCGTAAGAGCTTTGATTGTCAAAAGTTGGCATATAAAATTTGAGTGTTACGCTTCTGGATGAAGATTCTGGCGTAATACTTCAACTTTATCAGTCTGGCGTAAAATACAGACTGTATACTGCCAGCCTTGAACTCTTACGCTTTAGGAAATGGATTCCAGCGTAATGGTCAAGTTTTTACGGTCTTGGCATAAAGCACAGACTGTTGATTTTTGGCATATGCTGCAAGATTTGTAATGTCTAGTTATAGGAACTGACGTTTTTCTTACACTCTTGCAGTTAACTTGCATGTGTCTTCGCTAGCCGATGTGATGGGTTCTGCCGCCGGGATGCTGCACTCCAACTAACTAGAGGATCTGTCACACGTGACATTTCCTATCTCCGGGCCACAATATCCTGAAGGAAGGGAGATTCTGATATCGGCACAGGGCGAGCGAACGCTGCTGAACCTGATCAACGGGGAGCCCCTGACATACATAGACGGAGACCAATACATAAATCTGGCTTTCCTTTTCGGGGACATGATTGACAAGCAGTCCTAGACGAAGCCCAAGAAAGAACTCTGGGTTTTCTCTACCGGGAGCTTAGTTTTGTTTCTGCCCAAGATGCCGAGAGACTATCCCATCTCGGCTTTCTTTCATGCCACACATCCCAGGAGGATGTCGTGGACGTTGACTCCTGATCTTCACGGCAGGTCGGGGAAGATCTTTCATCTGAAAGGAGCTGACCAGGGGTCGTTTGTTAGCCGCCCTTCCGGCAATGTGACAATGTTCAGGGGACTGTACCCGGGCAGTATCCCGAGTGAAGACAGCCTAATGATCCAGCCGGTCTAATTATTGACCTTCTACAATGATTTTGTGGGGCATGGGGAGTATACTCCAAGGTGAACCCTCGGTGCGGTGGGTGGATCACCCCTACAAATCTTCGATGGGCTGGCTTAGTTGATTGGGCCCTGAAGCATTTTTAGACCGAGTTGGAGAGCATTGGTCTGTTTGCAGCTGTGAGTGCCACCAGTGTTGGGTTACCTCCTAACCCCAACCTGTTTCTGGCACTGATAGAGCGATATATTTCGCTCACCGGAACTTTTGCCACTCCACTGGGGGAGTTGGGATTGGCCCTCCATGAGATGGCAGAGATCTCGAGACTGCCGATGGGGGATACTCCGTATGAAGAGTATGTTCCCACGAACCGGGAGCTGGGGAATTCAGACCCTCGGGTAGTGGAGGTGTACCAGGAGCTGATGAGCCACTACCTCGTTTGCACCGCTTTTTATGGTGAGCCCTCAGATTTGGCTCACATCAATAAATGGACATCTTACCTCTTCTTTCACCGGTCCGGGAATGCTAAGCCGGAGAAGGTATTGGAGGGCAAGGATCAGCCTGTGAATCCTCTGAGCGCGCTCAATGCTCAGGTAGTCGACGATCTCATGGTAGACGCTGGGGCTCCGGACTTGATCCTCGACGAAGGGGTAGGACAGTATCCTGTAGGCACTAAGGCCTATAGTTATTTGAGGTGCTGCCGCAGGCCTCTGTCCAGGAAAGCTCAACTGGCTTGGTTCCTCTCCATATGGCTGCGCCAAGTGGTGGTACCTGGCGTCGCATCTGCGGACCGCATTCACCACAACACGCTATGGCCTGCAGTGCGTCTGGTGTTCGGGGCAAGACTGGGCTTGCTTCCTGCCATGGTGTGCCGTATTCAAGCTGGCCTGAGGGCCATGACTGATTGGCTGCTCGCCGATGAGACTCGGCGTGATAGCTTTCCCAGGGTAGAATTACCATACCTTTATCTGATGGGATGGTTAATTCTTCATAACCCCAGGGTCATGTCTCCCGACTCCGACAGTAGTTCGGGGGCGAGTTTCTTGTTGAACTTCCAGAAATCTTCCTGGAATGTGGCCACATTTCTAGACTGTCGGCGGGCGCTGGGCTTCAGTCACAGCTGGAAGCTCTTCTGCACTGTCCCCTCCGTACATCGCAATCAATCGGGGATTAGGCTTGAGGATTCCGGTAGAGAGAAGACCAATCTTTCTCCAGAAGCTTTTAATTGGTTGGTCTGCATTAAACCTTCCCATTTACTATACAGGAGTGAAGACCATTGCTTCTTGGAGCCCTACCTGCCTAGTCGGTTTGCCAGGCAGTTTGGGTATGATCAGTTGCACGTAGGCAACGCCGTCACCAGCTTCCGGTCCAGGGGCGGACTCATTGATGGAGCGAGAGGCTGGCGATACTTTCTTATAGGTTGCACTGGAGCAATTTTTACTGTGCCGGTCATTACACTCTCTACGGAACTGCGCATCCTGCACTCGTATGCCCAGTTCTATGTGGCAACAAACACCTTCCATCGCGATTTTGATATGCATGAAAGTTTTAGGGTGCCCTCTTCCAAGTCTGGAGGAAGAGTCGAAGTTCCCTCGGTTTCTTCCGACGAGGGTGAGGAGTCCGTCACTCCAGATGAGCCTCTGTTGGCGGTATCGAGGGGTGAAGTACCTCTGCCTGCGTGGCCTTTGGTAATCTCCGGGAAGCGAAGGGCAACTACTCCGAAGGAAACTTTCCCTCGCAAGAGGAAGAAGAAGATGGTTAATCGTCCTCTCCGGATTCCTGGTATCGAGGCTCCTGGAAGTGAGCCTGCATCTCCCCATGTTGGGGATGATTCTTTGATTGGAGGTTCCTCGCTTTTTAGAGAGGGGCCCTCTAATGTTTCGGCCGATGGTGCCGGAGAATCTCTGCTGGAGGCCGCCGTCGCTGCTACTGCTTCAGGCAGTGGAACGAGGTCGTCTCCGGGGCCGAGTATACCTTTATGCGGATCGGCATCGGGAGAGACTCCTGCCGTGCCTGTGAGCGCACCTGGCGAGATTCCAGCCGATGAGCCTCGGTTGGATTTTGACGAGGACCTGGAAGACTATTTGCCCGCGTCAGTTAGCAGACCCCTTTCTCCTGGTATGACAGCTTTCTTAGCATCGTTAAGAAATGATTTAGCTGTACAGGCCGCAGATGCAACATATATGCCGTCGGCCATGGGTAAATATCGTCTTCACGCCTCTTTTTAGAAAAGTGAACATTATTTCGATACTAACTTCCCTTCGTCCTTTTTTCAGGGAAAGACCTCTTCGAGGAGGGCAGTGTAGATGCGCCCTTCAGCTCCGTGTCAGGTCCTGACAGCGACACGGAGGTGGCTGATTTTGAAGAGAAAACATCTTCGGGTGCCGGCTCGCCTGTCGACGAGGTCCCGATATCTCAAGAGGAGGACGAGCCTGTCATTGCGACAATGCCTCCTTCGAGTATGCTGGTATTTTCGTCCGGTGTTGGCGCTTCTTCTTTTGTCACACCACCTGTTGAGGCGACGACCGTAGCGACATCGTCTGCGGTTGTTCTTGGAGGGGGACTTGCCAATATCGAGGCCACTCCCGGCGTCCATTCGGACCTAGCTGCGCTGATCGAGCAGTTCACCGGCATCTTCTATACCACTTTGAAAATGTTAATATTAATGGTGTTGGCAAAGAATCTAAGTTTTGCATCGCTGAAGAGGTCCTCCCTGTCCGCGATAGTGCCGATCTGAGAATTCGACAACACCGGGCTAGCTGATACGCTGGAGGAGATAATTAATAGTTTGGAGCAACCCATTAACGAATACTTGCAGCTAGCTCGAGACAATGTTGAAGATCTGGTTCAGGCTAAATATGACTCCATGACTGCGCGGCTTGCCAAACAGATGGCAGGCGTAAATAAATCCATTCAGACACATCAGCAAGAGATGGATGAAGGAAAAGCCGTCCTGGAGGAGGCCATTGCTCTTCAAACGAAGTGCCAGGCCGAGCACGAAGGGAACGTAGTGAGGGTCCTCAGGATGGAAACGAAACTCGCTCAGGCAAAAGAGTGGGCTTCTCAGTCGTCGGAAGCTCTAGTTGTGGCGGATAGCTGATTGGACGTAGCACAACAGAACTTGGCGTGTGCAGGAGTCGCCAGTGCTGGTTTTCTTCGGGCTAGAGCCGAACTGTCCCTCCTGAGAAATGATGAGGCATGACTAGAGCGGGCTCGCGCTGATGTCTTGGATTCCAGGACTGAGAGGATGGCCGCACTGGCGCAGCAGCTTCGCGACCTGACCGCTCCCCCAAAATGATGTACTTTTGCTTTTGCTTTTCAATGTACTTTCGCTCTTTCTTTTGGGAATAATGAAGAGGTTTTCATCTGACTTTGTGGACCCATCATTTCAGAATTTAAATGTCAGGTTTGGGTGAAAGTGATATCAGAGGTAATATGGACGTGATATACTCTCGATAAGTTTTAGTAGGATACATCTATTCAGAGGTTATATGGACATAATAGAAATATGCTCCAACTAGTTTTGTTTTGGAAGTAGTTTGTCAGAAAGAGGTTTTCGCCATATTCTACTTGAGCGGAGGAGGTTAAGCATAGTACCTTTTCAGGAATTTGCCATTGATAGGAGCCATTAACAGGTCTCCATTAGGCTGGGCTAACCTGTAAGCGCCATTTGAGAACGTCATCTCGATCATATATGGGCCTTCCCATTTGGGCTAGAATTTGCCCTTACTTCTGTGAGTAAGAATCATCGGCCTTCTTATGGCTAAAGCTAGCTCGCCGACTTTGAACACCCTTTCTTTCACTTTTTGATCAAAAGCTCTGGAAATGCGTGCTTGGTAGAGCGCGATGCGCTGTTAAGCTTGGAGGCATTTCTCGTCTAATCCTTCCAGCTCTTGAAGCCTTAACAGGTCATTCTTTTCTTGAGTCAACTCATTAGTCACGGCTATCCTGAGTGACGGAATTTAGATCTCGATGGGGAGACTGCTTCGCTCCCGTAGACTAATGAGAATGGTGTACAACCTGTCGGTGCTCGTACCGTTGTGCGGTATGCCCAGAGACATTCTCCCAGCTTCTCATTCTAATCCCTTTTGTTTGAAGAGACAAACTTCTTCAAGAGCTTGATAATGGTTTTATTGAAAGCTTCCGCCAAACCATTAGCAGCAGGATTATACGCCGTAGAGGCGACATTTTGTATCCGATTTTTATCGCAAAATTGATGAAACGCTTGGCTGATGAATTGAGGCCCATTGTCATGGATTATCCTTCGGGGTATCCCGAAGCGGTAAATAACGTGATGCTTGATGAAGATGATCACATTAGATGCCTTCACCTCAGCAAGAGGGATCGCTTCTGCCCATTTGGAGAAGTAATCCGTGATGGCCAGTATGAACCGGTGATCTCTGGAAGAAGATGGGTAAATAGGACCAATGATATCCATACCCCATGCTTCGAAAGGCCAGGACGCAACCGTAGGATGTAGATATTTAGGAGTTTGATGGATAAAGTCTGCATGGATCTGACAAGCTCTGCGTTGTCTTGCATACTTTATTGCGTCTGTGATCATAGTAGGCCAGTAATAGCCCATTCTCCTGATGCGATCCTGTAGCTTAGGACCGAGTTGATGCGCTCCGCATACGCCATCGTGGGCTTCACGGATAATTCGCTGTGCTTCGTCACCAGAGAGACATCGTAATAATAGTCCGTCATAAGACCGACGATATAGACATTGTGACGATACATCAAAATAGAAGCGTAATGATCGTCTTTTGACGGATACCGCTTCTTTAGGATATTCTGGCAAGATTCCGTATGCTACGAAATCTATAAAGGGAGCTCTCCAGTCTCTCCTGGGAGGATCTGTGTCTACCGCGTAGCTGTGTTCTATGTGAAAATTATTTTTCACACAGAATAAATCTCTGTTAAGAAGGATTACAGAATTCTGCCTTCTTATAGGGGTAGCTAAATCTGCAGCTAGACTGGCTAGGGCATCGGCTTCCAGATTCTGAGATCGAGGTATATGCTCTAGGAAGAATCCTTTGAATGTCATGGCTATATCGACCGTTGCTTGGTGATAGGGGATGAGGTCTGGATTTCGGACTTCATATATTCTCCTGACTTGATTGACGATCAGCAGAGAATCACCGAAAGCTTCCAGAGATTCGACGTCCAATTCTTTAGCGACTTGGAGGCCGATTAGTAGAGCGTTGTATTCTGCCACATTGTTGGAATAGGGCTCGCTAAGAGAATATGCTCGATAGATGACAAGCTTATCAGGAGTAACCAGGACAATTCCTACTCCCAAAACCACGTTTCCCCTGGGACCAGTTCTGGAGGCACCATCGAAGAACAGTTGCCATGCGTCACTTTCCATTGCTGAATTACACTCTACAACTTCGTAGGGAATGTCCTCGTACAGCTTGGAGGCCTCCGGGATCGGATGAGCAGCTAGGAAGTCAGCCAATGCTTGGCCTTTAACGGACTTCTGAGGGACGTACACCATGTCATACGGTGTTAATAACATCGCCCAGGTCGCGAGTCGGGAATTAAGAACACTTGGCTTGTTCATTAGTACCCGAAGAGGATTAATCCTGGAGATGATATAAATGGTTTGGCCTGTGACATAGTGTCACATTTTCTGAATAGCGAACATCAGAGCCAGACATTCTTTCTCCACTGGATTGTACCGGTGTTTGGCTCCCACCATCGTCCTGCTGAGGTAGTAGATAGCCTGCTCGTGACCCATCTCGTTCTTTTGTGCGAGAAGAGCTCCCAGAGAATGATCCATCCCTCGAACATACAGCACGAATGGTCTTCCTATGATAGGAGGCACCAGAACTGGCAGGCTAGTGAGGTAGCGCTTGATATCACCGAACGCTTGCTGACAGGCTTCGTCCCATATGAAGGATGCACCTTTCTTCATGAGACGAGAAAATGGCTGACATCTTTCAGAGAGGTTGGATATGAATCTCCGGATATAAGCCAGACGACCTTGAAATCTCCTGAGTTCCCTCAGATTGTGGGGCGGTAGCATTTCTAAGATGGCCTTGACTTTATCAGGGTCCACTTGAATGCCTTTGGCGGTTATGACAAATCCCAGAAATTTGCCACTAGATACCCCCAGAAAGGACTTTGTAGGATTCATTTTGAGTTGATGTTGGCGCATCAAGTCAAATACTGTCTTCAAGTCTTGGATGTGATCCTCCTTGAGGCAGCTTTTGACAGCTACATCGTCCACGTAACACTCTACTATCTTGCATAAATGCTCATGGAATATGTTACTCATAGCCCGTTGGTATGTAGCCCCGACATTCTTCAACCCGAAGGGCATGACCGTATAGCAATATACCCCCAGTGGTGTCCGGAAGGTAGTGTGCTTCTCGTCTTCAGGATGCATCTTGATTTGATTGTATCCTGAAAATCCGTCCATGAAAGACATACGTTCAAAACTGCATGTATTGTCAATCATGATGTCTGTGATGGGAAGAGGAAACTCATCCTTGGGGTAAGCTGCGTTCAGATCTCGGTAATCAATGCAGACACGTACTTTTTCATTTTTCTACATGACCGGGACAACATTGGCGACCCAGTCGGGATGTTGTTCTTCGCGGATGAAGCCGCAGGCTATCAACTTCTTGACTTCAGCTTCGATGGCGTCCATCATATCCGGGCGGAACCGGCGTTGGTGCTGCTTCACAGGCTTCGAATCGGGCAATATATTGAGCTTATGAGTAGCTACCTTCGGATCAAGGCCTGGCATGTCCTCATAATTCTACGCAAAGACGTCGATATATTCTTTTATCAGCTGGATAACTTCTTCCCTTTCTGCTTCGGAAAGATTATTATTGATAAATATTGGCTTTGACGAAAGTTTATCCCCAACGTCAATCTAGATAACTTTATCTTCAGTGGGAGGTTCTCTCTGCTCGAAGCGGAACTCCCATTGTGTATCCATTTGCTGAGCCCAAGCGTCATTCTCAAACGGTTCGGATTCTTATTCGTCTGATTCGAAGGAATCCTTCACTACCATATTTACTGATAATGTTCGCTCGAGAGTATGAGATGAGTCGGAGGGCGCTGAGCCGTTTTGAGAGGAGGAAAAGATATCCTCGTTTGACTCAGGAGTTGCGAGGGAGGTGGTATACCCTAACCCGAAACGTGTTCGTTGATAGTAGGGATCGCCGTACAGCGGCATTCGTCTGCCTTTCCCGTAGTTGAGACCCGGTTCCAGCTTCAAGTTATAACCCATATTTTGCATGATCTTCAGAGCTTGCAGGCTGTATCTGTGAACCTGTATTTTACCGGCATCATCGTCGGAAGAATCCTCTCGCATAGTCGGTTCATTGCGCATGCGGCCGAAGACTATTGAATGCTGACTGCTGCAAGTAGGCGGGACAACGAAGATAGAATCTTCATGCGGTCCATATATCGTGGTGACATTAGATGATGATGCCACTTCCCATATATATGAATGATAGAAATCTATAGCTTCCAAGAATTTTTGCGCTATAGGTTCTATATCGTCGTAGGAGGGTGATTCCTGATTTAGAATTTGGGCGTCAATATACTGGAAAAGAGGATGTTTATTATCATCTGAAACTCTGTTCCCAGTTGTGTTTACATCACTCAGCTGCCTGTCGCGCCAGAGGTTGATGACCAAGGGTAGAGGCTTCTGGTTCAAAGTGATCACTAGAGGATCACCCCCTTTTCCTGACCTGGTCTCATTTAGGTGGATAGCCATAGGCTCTACGACTTTTGGACGAGTAGTCCATCCTTTCACCTTGATCGTCAGAGGTTGCTTGGCAGAGGGTTCTTCTGGCTCCTAGTGGGATTCCTTCTCTGCTTCGGCTGACACCTCTTCCGTACAGTCTTGAGAGTACAACATGGCGTCAGAGTAGTAGGATTCTACTCCTTTGAATGGGTTCAGGTCAGCAATCTCCGTTTGCACTGTTCCTCGGGCGTCTACATATTTGAAGCATTGGTATAGAGTTGAAGGAACGATGTTGTGGTCGTGGATCCAAGCTCTACCCAGCAGAACGTTGTAGGACACCTCTGAATCGATGACGTAATATGTAGCCACCGATCTGAGGTTGCCAATCTGGATTCTCAGGCAAATTTTCCCCAACGACTTACTTCTTCCGATATTGAAATCCACAATTGTAGTGGTGGTGTACGCCAATTCGCTGGTAGGAATCCTCAGCGGTCTGAGCAGGCTATGAGGAATGATGTTGATTGATGATCCCGGATCTATGTAAATCCGGTCGACCTCCATGGAACCGATGTACCCGGTATAATAGAGGGGTCTGTCATGTCTGTTATGTTTTAACAGCATGTCATCTTGAGTGAAAGTGATGTTTGGGACCACCTCCATCATACTGTGGCATTGGGGACACGCCATACGTTCTTCGTCGGGGGACTTGAGCTGGGTCAAGTATGCCTCCGTCTGCATTAGTTCTTCGCTCAGGGCTAGACGAGTGTCTTATGAGAGCCTGAGTAGCTCAAAGATGGATAACCTGGCTGGTGTATTAGCCAGTTGGGCCAGGATGTCAGAGTTGTATGGCTTGTTCCTTTGCTGGCGTAAAGGCCGAGAAGTTGAGTAGTCCGCCGCTTGCTTTCCCTTGCGTAGATTACCGGAATCATCTGCTTTTCTGCGGAAGATAGATACATTTTTACGCGCGAAGCACGTTTGTGATTCCTGATTTGGCGCTGAGGCATCATCAGAAATTTTGTCTATTCCGCCAGGGACGGGAGACTGAATTTTATGCGCAGAGCGCGGATTATACTTCTGGGTTAGCGCTGAGGCATTACCAGAAGTTTTGTCAGCCCTACTAGAGACAGGCGACTGAATTTTACGTGCAAGGCACGAATTATACTTCTGGGTTAGCGCTGAGGCATCGCCAGAAGTTTTGTCGGCCCTGCCAGAGACAGGCGACTGAATTTTACGCGCAAGGCACGGATTATACTTCTGGGTTAGCGCTGAGGCTTTGCCAGAAGTTTTGTCGGTCCTGCCAGAGACAGGCGACTGAATTTTAAACGCAAGGCGTGGAGGTAGCAATGCTACAACCTCATTGGTCAGAGAGATCGGAGAGATCGGAGGGATCAGAGAGTCCACAGGAATGGTAGAGGATGTCTTGGGCATCCAGACCTTGCGCAGCTTCTTGTTGTTTTGGACGGAGAGGGAGTGAGAGCTACCCCCTGTTCGAAGCATGTCTTCGTAGGCGGTCTGGTCGAACTGGATGACCAGTGTCTTCTTCACGGATCCCACGGATACCGCATCGTGTTGAGCAATAGCTCCCTCATCAGAAGAGAAAGATGTCCCCAGTAGAGTCGCCATCTTGTTTAGGATAATAAATGGAAAAGATTGATAATGTAGAAAATGAGGTCTTATACGAAAACCCGCCCTTGTTTTATATTTACAAACAAGATTGTACAATTTAATCCTATAGGAGGATGACTAAGTACAATTTATTTAATCTGGGTAAATATTACTATAGGTGTATGATCTGCAGTCGATCACTTTAGCCCTTGGACCACACGATGTTGAAGAAGTGCCGTGGAAGACAGAAAGCAGCTTCGAAGGTTGCTAAAGAGGGTGGATGCTCGATGCCAAAGTCATCGATCCCTTCTCTTTGCCTGAGCTCTGGATTCTCCTCTCCTCTCTCTCTCTCTTGACCTCCAATTTTTTTGACCGTTAGATCTGATACTGGATTTCTTGATCAATTTTCTGACCTAATTTCTTCGACCTTGTCCTCTGTTGATAGAGGTCTCTATTTATAGAGTTTTAGTGACAGTGACCACTCAGTTGGTGTAGAAACCGAGTAGTGGAAAGTACAGCACCCTTTTACACGACGGTTTAAAATAACTAATGCTTGCGTATAGATGACCTTTTGAGTGAGCATGTGACGCGTGTCCAACTAAGGGACAAAATGCGTATATCTGCTGCAAAGATCACGGCGTAGAAGCCACGTAGGTAGTTATCCCTTAAGTAGAAGAGGTTGGCGTAGAAGCCAATGACTGTCACCATGGCATAGAAGCTAAAATAGGCATAGAAGCCGAGTAGGCGTAGAAGCCGAGCGATCATAGAAGCCGAGTGGCGTAGAAGCCAAGTAGGCATAGAAGCCGAGTAGGCGTAGAAGTCGAGTGGGCGTAGAAGCCGAGTGGGCATGGAGGCTGAGCAGGCATAGAAGCCGAGCGGTCATGGAGGCCGGGTGGGCATAGAAGCCGAGACGATGTGGACATTTTAGCCGGAATTACGGCTCTTGGAGATATAATCAAATCTTTTGCATTAAATGCAGAGATCTGCCCCCATCCTGCGCATTAAATGCAGAGGCTTGTCTTTAAGATTTGCCATCATTCTTTGCATTAAATGCAGATACGCGCCTCAAATTCTGTACGAAGAGTAACTGCTGATGTGGCGGTCTGTTTGCCTCCTGCGGAGCGTAAGAAGCTTACGTCTGCCTGTGTAAAACTGGACGACGTATTCCCTTATATGCGTAAGAGTAGTTTACGCAAAGGGGATGTCACTAAACGACGGTTCGGTGACATTTAATCAAATCTCTGCATTAAATGCGGGGATCCGCCTTTATCCCGCTCATTAAATGAGGAGGCATGTTTTGAAGGCCTGCCACCCTTCTGTGCATCAAGTGCAGAGACGTGCCTTGGGCATCTGTCAGTATTCGGCGCTTTAAGTACAGAGACGTGCCTCGAGAAACTATTATCGCTCTGCGCATTAAATGCAGAGACGTGCCTCGAGCCTTGTACGAAGTGCAGCTTTTGACGTGGCAGGCTGTTTGTCTTCTGCGGAGTATAAACAACTCACATCGGCCTGTGTAAAACAAGGCAGCGTATTCCTTCGTATGTGTGAAAGCGGTTTACACAAAGAAAATGGCAGTAAATGACAGCATGGGTTGCAGTACCGCGCCATCATGATACCCGTTGCTTTGTCGTGCAGTACTCTTTGTCAGGAGTCCAGACGTCAGGTTCATTGCATGATCTGACAGGTTCATTTTGAAGAATACGAAGCGTTCCTCGTACACTTCAATGCTGCATTGAAAGCGGATGAGTTTTATGCCATATAGGCGATGAAGCACCCTGTTTACGCCGAAGCAGCCTGGACATACTGCATTACGCGGATGGTCCTTGAGCCTATATTTTTACGCTGTGTTCAGCGGAAAAGCTCTGTTGCACATTTGATGGCTCTGAGGTCCTCTGTTTATGCTGCCCTGCATCAACATGCTGCGTATGGCTATCCAGCGTATTTTTCATGCTTCTACAATTATCCTAGATAAATTTTACACATGATCATGTAAAAATACAATGGGTTTATTTCATAATCATTTATGAAATTTCAATCATGCAAAACCAAATGAGAATCTGAGTGAGGACTGATTGAGTATGTGGTGTATTTTCTAATTCATATCAATGGTTAAGGAATGTTTGTTTTTTGTACTATATAGTATTGAACATTTTAAAGTACTCAAATAAGTGTGGCTCCTACCAACTTAAGGCATTTGTTTTTGGGCTTTTCTATGCTTACAACATTCCTACAAACTGCCTCGTGGCTGGCTTCCATTGGAGGAGGAAGGGAAGAGGTGGGGCCGGGTAGGACCCATATAGCAGAGGGGGAGAGGTTGTAAGAAGGTTGTAAGCATTTGGTTGTAGACTTAGCATTTTCCTTTATTTTTTGCACTTTAAAGTGCTCATCACTATATAGTGATGCCCTTTATAAGTGGTAAATTATAAGCTCAAAACTTGAGTTTATAAATTACCACTTATCTTATAAGTACAAAAAAGACAATTGTAACATTATAAATTTAAATATTACAATATGTCCAAGCAACCATAATCTTCATAAGTGAAAAAACTCTTTGTCGAAATAATTTTCAATTTGCATCCATGGGCCAATTCCACCCTAATTCTTCAGTAAATTTTTTTTTATTCGAAAACTAGATTAATTTTTCCTTATAAAAGTTGGAGATTTGAAATATTAGGGTTTTAAGTTTTTCAAGATTGAAGTTTTGATTAGTGTGTGCTGATAAAAATATATGATGTTGAACTTATATATATATATATATATTTTTCATTTATCCTAGTTAATTTGTATTCAAAATAATGTCAGTCTTTGAGGGTAAAATAGTCCATTCATAGAATTTTAAAGTGATAAAAAAAATATACAACAGTAATTTAAAGTGCACTATATAGTTATGAAAAACAAATAACATTTGTACTTTAAAGTAATGTATAGTGTTTAGCACTTTAGCATTATATAGTTATGGAAAAAAGCACCCCCTTAGTTTTTTTTCCTTTGGTTAAATTAGACAATCACATTGGAGTGCAAGCAAGCAAGCCATAAGAAAACATGTCCTTATGAATAATAAATATATATATCACAATTAGGTACCAACAAACAAGACCTTATTGACAGAGGATAATGTCACAAGGCATTGCATTTGCTTTTGAAGGCATGGTTGGGTTAAATGCACATTGCGAGATTGAGATTAGGTCTAATCTGTATCACCCACATTATTGCCTCCTCTGCTACCACCACATGTCCATGTATTTGCTTGCGCAGACACGCAAGCAAGGAAGAAGAAGAATTGGCATGCTCTTATCGATTTTCGAGTTAAATTAATGCTTGGAAATAATAATTATTATTAAGGTTCCACACAAATAATTATTTTTAAGCTAAACTCTAGACTTTCTTATTTTTGAGAAAAAGACAACATAAACACCCATTTAATTAAGATGTTAATTTAGAGTAATCATTATACATTCTTCTTTTTGCGCGTGTGTGATAGAGATATCTAGGGGTGAGCATTATTCGATTTTGGACCGAAAATCGAACCGAACAGAACCGAATAAGAGATTCGGTTCGGTTTAAAAAAAACTCAGTTCGGTTTTAGTTTTGAAAGTACTAATTTTTTTATTCGGTTTTGGATTTTGGTCCATAACCAAAAATCGAATAAGAAAATTTAGTTTATATATATATATATATATATATATATATATATATATATATATATATATATATATATATATATATATATATATATATATATATATATATAATCATTAATCGGGATGCAGCCGCCGGATCTCTCCAATGGAGAACTAGGGTTTACGCCTCAAGCAAGGGATCCCGGAATTGCGATCTCAGGTGAAGGCAGGAAAAACCATCAGAACTCAAGATGGTGGGGGATGGACGACCATCAACATAAGAAGAAGAAGGGGGTGAGTTCTTGTCACGCCCCAGTCCCAAAATACGTAGGACTAGGTCACGTAACCATGCCAGCTGGCCCGTATATATGGCAACTCCAATATATGGAAACCATGTATACGTGCGTACGCTGTAAAATGAACAATAATTCATAAGTGGTAAAACTAAATACAAGTCACAGGGTAATATCTAAATCTCATCCACAGAGTCAAATATACATGAATAACTAATAACCAAGTAACTAGATCTCAATAACAAATATCTAAAGAATGACAGCCGGATGGAAACAAAACTACTGCCGAAAATAGAATATAAAAGGAACCAGATACACACCATATAAGAACAACATCTGACAATCACGAGGCTCAAATAGAAGACCTCCTCGGGATATACGTAACATGTCCGGCTCTGTGCTCCTGCGAATACTCCAGAACATATACACCTGGCAGGGGACCAGGTCCTCAGAGGGACATAGCAAGATACATAAAAATAATATGACATAATGTAAATACTGAATTTAAATAAATGGGGTGTGCTAACCATCTAAGTGAATGCAATTTAAAGACCTGATAGTACGCATGGAAATGTGTAGGCTTGACATATGCTGACGTAATTCACCAATCGTCATGACCGGCTAGTATATGTGTCATATGCCCCCGGACACACGGGTAGCTCTGCAATCGACCATGAGGAGCATGGTACGAAGGATAAAGACTCAAGGAGGGGGTGTCCCATACGCCTACTAGATATCTTCCCCGCCCAATGGATATACAAGTCGTAAAAACGACGTGGACATCTCGTATGATGATGCAAGTCTCCATAGAATAAACAACTAAGCTAAATACCGTTACACGTGTTGCTCACACCGATGGCCAGTCGAATATGAGTCATGCGTCCCTACATGAACTCACTCTGTGACGTGTACTGATACATGTCAAGGCCTGGGAAGTCATACCAATAACTTCACAACTTTAGGTGGGTCTACTAGACACTAGGTCAGACACAAGTCCTAACGTCAACGCCATCGTTGACTGCACCCGAGTTTTCTCGGACGCGCACATTTACATAATATTAAAATAAATAAACATGTAACTAACAATAACTGAATTTAAATAGTACAACAAGTCAAGGTATGCTTGCCTGGCAGGAAAGCTGCAAATATAATGTCCAGGTGTCAAATGCCAAAAGTCAGAACTATGGCCTCAGAATAAATGTCTCCGGATACTGAAATAAACATCACTAACAGTCTCAGAAAATATCAAATAGCTAGAAATGCCTGTCCTTAAGTCCAATTTGGACACAGGGGCGAAAATGACAATTTTTGATCAAAGCGGGGTCCACATGTGGGCCGCTTTGTACCGAAAAGCGTGTCAGGATCAAAGGTCTCCAAATTCGCCAAACTTAGTGTTAACAAGTCAGGAACGATGATACAAACCCAACGGAACTTCCAGAATTGGATTCCGATGAGCCGGTCACAAAATCGCCCGTCAAGTGGAGCCAATGGGGCCCACGATACGGGATTTTGTCAACGTTCTCAGAATCGAACCAAACTTGGATCACAGGACTAGCGTATTGCTACGAGTCCGATGACGCAAGTTTTGTCTCGATCCGACGTGTGTACACAAAGTTGCAGCGTGTTCCAGAACTGACGGATACGGGGCGGTGTCGACGGATACGCGTTGATTCCGGTGTGCACGCACATCCAAATCAACTTTTACGAAATCCCGCACGTCCGTATCGACGGCGCGCACATTTTGGTAAAGACCACGTGCGACCAAGTCGTCCCGTTTGGCGGGGCATACTCAGTTCCGGGGTGAACCGGGTCGTTGTTTTTTTTGTTTTTGGATCGCGTGCCGCGATCGCCACAGGACGCGATGCACCGAGCGGGTTGCACGGGCACCGAGGGGGTCACATAGCCTACGTGTCATAACTGACGGAATTGAAAATAGAGTTACGAGGTGAGAGAAAATGATACCTGAACAGGGCTTCAGAAATTGCATTTTTCTCGTGTCCGTGTCTGCTTCGTGTCCTGTCGAGAGCTACTGTGTCCGCGTTGGATCCTGCTGTGTCCGGGTCAGGGCTTCGTCGAAGAAGGACAGCGAGAGGAGAGGAGGAAGTCGGCCGGGCAGTCGAGGGAAACTAAACACAGGCCGTCAGGGATGAGTCGAGGGGATCCGGCGAGTCACTGTGGTTGATGGAAGACTCGGCGGTTTGCAGAGGCAGATGGGTCCAGCGAGTCGGGGCGAGGGCCAGCGGTGGGTCTGCTCGGCGTTGTGTCGGAGGGGAGTCGACCGGCGTTCAGGGTCAGTAGTCGGGTCGAGGCTGTCCACCGACGGAGGCCGGAGAAGGGAAAATGAGGAGGAAGGAAGAGGAGTGGAGAGAGGGTCGGGGCTGAGATGGGGTGGCGGTGTAGGGAAGAGGGCAGACGGGGGAGAAGGGGGCTGAGGGAGGAAGAGAAGGAGGTGGTGGCGGTGATGGGGGTGGTGGTGGCAGCCGACAGGGTGGGGTCGGGGAAGGGGGAAGTGGAGGAGGAGTGGGTCGAGGGGTCGGCTGGAGCTCGGCGGCGGCGGGGAGGATGGCTCGCCGCGAGGGGGAAAAGGCTCGCCGGAGGGAGGGGGTCGGCTCCGGCGAGGGCTCACCGCCGACGGGGGGGGGGGGGGTGGCTGCGGCCTGGGTAGATTTAGGGTTTGGGTAATTTTGTTTTGAATTTTTCTTTTTATTTTATTTTATAGAAAAATCAATAGGGGTTAATTTGTAATTTACATTTAAGATATTTACTTAATATAAATACATCGAATCTGGACTCCTTTTGGAATGGACGGTGCACGTTCATCGGCCAATCAGGGGGTGACACCTCGTATGGTAAATTTGCAGAAAAGTCCCTGTAATTTTATAAATTGTGCAGAGGTCCTATTTTGGAAAATTGCACAATTACGAAATTGTCTGGGAAAAACATCCGATTCCTGAAAATGCCAAAATTTACAGAATTGAGAGAATTTGCTGTGCGAGGGTCCCAAGGGGGTGGGGGTGAGTCTGGGCAGGGACTGGGCCTGGTTTTCTAGGGTGATACGGGCCATCGTATTAATTAATTAATAAATACTGCGTACGGTGTTCTCTAATTATTTAGAGGCAGGTAGGGCCCTAATTTTTCTATGGTGTCAATACACTAAATGTAGTATACTCAGTGTAGAAAAATAATATATTTTTTTCTGGGTAAAACAGGTGCCTGCTGGCCTCTAATTTCTATTGGAACAGGGATGGGTACAGGTCTGGGAATTAAAATAGGAATTAAATACGGGCGTTTGCAACGAGATTTGTGCGTCTCATACGAGGCTCAAAACTGAGTATCTGGGAGTTGCACAAAATGCAGGATAGTAGACTGGCATGTCTAGGAGAGGTATGCAAACTTTGTTCGGGGATAACAGTCAAGGTAAAGCTCCAAATAATTAGGTGATGGACAGGTGCACAAGTCAATAGGATATGTAAGCAAAATAAATTAATAAATTGCAACAAATCCTAAATTGTGAAAAATATTCCTAAAATACTGGAATCTGGTCGAGGAGGTTTACAGTTCTTGACGAAGGATGGGCCAGAATACCTCCATTGGGAGGGCACAGAAATAAGGCGAGAGCGGGAAAAGATATCAGGTCGATGGGAGAGGGGATAAGACCTTCCATACCACCGACGTAACGCCGGGCCCGACCCCACATTGGGGAGACCCTTTCCCCGGGGTAGGATCAGGTGGAGCGAGCTCTGTCCATCGACCTAGTCTGGTAACTCTAGGAGTTGAAGAAAGGCCCCGGTGCATGCGCAACCGACGGGCAAGTCATGGGTGGACCTGTATCAAATGGACATGGATGGAGAGGAGGTGCAGATGAGATACGTCGAGCCAAAAAGAGTGGGTACAAAGTTACGTGCATCCTTCCCGGTGGAGGAATTGGCAGAACCAATCAAGTACTAGAGAAACACATTTTTCTATATGTACTTGGCAATAGACCATTCTATGGTCAAATACGGTATTTGCAACCCGTGTATGGAAACCAAAAGGAGATATTGCATTGTTCGTGCGGGAAAATGCGTTCTATTATGTTCAGTTCAGGATACGAGATAATATGGATTAAGTCCTTTAAGGGGGGCCGTGGACCTTTCACGGCAGGCTTATTATCATGAAAGCATAGACTCCTACGACCCGATGTGAGAGAGAAGTTCTCCACTATGTGCCATTCTGGATTAGGTTTGACTTGCCAGCCTAATTGGGAAACTAATTAAGGCGGATGAGCCTACGAGGAAGAGAGCCAGAATAGGTTAAGCGCGGGTGTTCGTGGAGATTGAAACAGGTCGAGAACTTCCATTTATATTAGAGTGCAACATTCCTACGTGGGATGTGTATACCTAAAAGGTTGAGTATGAATGGATTCTACCAGTCTATCAATGTTGTAGATGTTTCGGACATCCTCCGAAAGAATGAGCGGGGATAAAGGTTGCACATGTCAATAATAAGGTAAGGCTGCCCACACAAGTAGAAAGTAGTGGTGGACAGGGAGGAAACTCCAGCGTTGCACAACCAACACCACCGTATTTTAACTTCGGCCAAGGTATGGAACTTGTATTGGATATCAGACTAGACAAAATGCACATGGCTAATAAGGGCAAAGAGGTTGAGGGTTGTGAGGCGGGGTCTAGCGGGGAGCGCTTGCTACAAATGCACAAGAGATGGAGGAGGGAGATGTTCATATGGCTACCACATAGCTAGGAGAACAAGGCACATCGGCCTCAGTATAAGTGGATAATGGACAGTCAGTACAAGGATTTGGGGACACGGGGATAGTGAAGTTTTTATGTGGGGTCGGGGAACAAGGGTTGGTCTTCTAAGTAGGAAAATGAAAGCATCTTAGACGCTTCACGGAAGTAATGCAGTCAGGACCGAGAGGTAATATATCGTCGGGCAAAAGTAGTAGGGGTAAAACAAGATTGAAGTTTGGATCACATCTAGGCAAAGACAACAACTAGCAGGAAGTAACGCGTTGGAGTCAGTAAGGAAGACCTTAGGCGCTCTGATCAGACACACCAGGTACAAGATGACGGCCTGTGTGTCGATAATCTTGAATGGTTGGCTCTCACCAAGGATCCTACGTCGGGTAAAGAAGACGATATAGGGGTATCAGATACCATCCAGAAAGAATCAATTATGCCTCCAAATAATGAGTCAAGTGAAATTGCCGGTGACCCAATAACTCATCAATGACTTTGCTGGCTGGAATGTGTGAGGCGCTTGCTCACTAGGGAGATAGAGGGAGTTTAGTGAGGTGATTCAGAAGAACCAATGTACTATATGTGCTTTTCTCGAATCTAAAATCAAGATGGAGCTCATGCTGGCGAGGCGGACTCCACTGAATTTGGCTCAGGTAAATAATTTGCATCAGTACAATATAGCAAGAATATGGGTTCAATGGGATAGAAGGAGTTAGGATTTGCAAATTATTTTGATTATCGAACAAATTATTGAGTTGGAGTTTATGAATAAAGGAGGCCTCTGGTTCATGTTCGGAGCTAATCTATGGCCATAACGATCGACGTAGATGGGAAGATCTATGGAGAGACATCATCCGGACTAGTGTACTCGTCAAGACCCAACGAAGGCTTCCCCTGCTACTAATGGGTGACTTCAATGCGCTGTTATATATGCATGAGAAGGTGGGAGGTCAAAGTATCCCGGATTACATTCTTAATGACTTTCAACAATGGTTGCTACAAGCAGGGCTGCAAAATCTTGAGGGAACGAGTCACCTCTGGACGTGGCATAATAAGGCAGGTCGATGCAGAGTGGCCTATCAACTAGACAAGGCATTGATTAATCATAGGTGGATTCAATAATTCCCTAACACCCGCTGTCGATGGACTCCGTACGGGAACAAGTAATCACAGTTCGCTACTTATGAACTTCCTGGAGCCGAAGATAGATAAACCAAGACCTTTTCATTTCAATAATAAATGGGAACTGATGGCAGGTTACTATGAATTAGTTAAAAGTGGGCTCCAAACGGCTGTCAATAGGAATATTCAGTTCCAAATCCTACAACAACTGAAGGCAGTTAAGGGGGGTTGAAGAGGTGGTGGGGGGGGCCAATCCGAAGTCCATCCTGGACGAACTTGAAGCCGAGTTGCGCCTGGTGTAGCACCAACTCCAGGCGGACATCCTAGATGCCGAACTAGGAGCGAAGGAGAGGTCTCTTGCTGTTGACTTGTCATTACATCAGTTGTTAGACGAAGTGGAGATGGCACAACAGGCGAGGTACTCCTGGTTGTGAGAGGGGGACAAATGCACAAAGTATTTCTATGATATAGTCCAGACGAGGATGTATCAGAACAACATAAACAAATTGTCACGGCTTGAACCCGGATATTCGGGTACGAGTACGTAGGTGCGTCCAGCCTACGTCACAGCATCGGCGGTAGAACGCTGTCTGGGTCAATTCTAACTAACTAACATCTCAACAATATATATGGTACCTATCAATCATCTCAACTCCAAACGGAGGAACAATATGGTATCTCACAGATGTAACTAAACTCAATCACAATACAAACTAACGATGATAAAGCATGAATGGAATAGCGAAGGAAAGAACAAGATAAAAACCATAAGTCTGAAATAATATACAAGCCACGAATCTCAACAAATAGTCTAATACAAGCCCATAAAAACATATAAACTAAACCTCCTCGGGCTCTGCAACTAAGTCCTCCTGATCTACAAGAGTATCCTCTATAGGTAGTCCCTTCTGTGGTTCGTAAAATGTGGGACACTGATCTATGAGCCAATCATCTAGAAAAATATATCCAGTCAGGAGTGGAGCAAAGTTCATACCTCTGAAAGCAGTTTTAATAACATAATCGAGCATATAAAACAGATAATAGAAAAGAATACAAGATAACTAAACATCTGAATGAATGAACAAGAGGAAACGGGTAATATACTAGAATAGAGAACAATAATATGAATATCTGTAATATGAAGAAAATAACTGAATCTAACTAATGTCCCTTAGAATACAAGTTTATTATGTGATCGGTTTAGGTTGAACATGATCAATAAGGTAAGTTGATTACAAGTATGGTATATAATCAGTATATACAAGAATAACAATAGGCTTTGATCACATAATCAACTTCTACTCCCCCATACCCAACTAATACCAATGGATCCAATCACGACACATTACGAACACGAATATGACCACTGAACACGAGCAGTGGGTGTACATGAATATAATTACACTGAACAAGAGTAGTATGTGTATACGAATAAGCACACTGAACATGAACAGTGTACAAACATGAAATATAAATCAATACCCAATACACACGATAAAATACATGTGCAGGAGCACCCACTGAACACGGTAGGGGATAACATCTTCTGACGGGATCCATGTAGTACCAGTCCGTGAAACCACTGTGTCAGAATCAAGTATACAGTTCTAGAACATGAATTTATACACTATTATGAATTAAAAAGTAACAGAGAAATGTACTCATCTGAAGTCTTGAGCAAGGTGTGTCTCTCGATGCCCAAGCTGGTGTCACACAGACCTAAATATGGCATGTTAAATCAATACAAGTTTCTAGAATAAAAATAAGTTAAATTATTATAATTCTAGGTCATAAAGACATTTCTAAGTCAAAATAGTCAAACTAGGTCAAACAGGCTATTTCTAGGTCGCAAGAGTCCAACTCTAGGATACTAGGTCAACACACTATGAAACTAAGCCGCACTAGCTCATCTAAGATACTTGGAGACACACAAATGGCCGTATCGTAGGATACACAAGTTTTTACTATAAAAATAGTAATTTATATATATATACAAGTCAATACATATAGTACCATAGTTAACTAATGCAAATAGGATACCTTAGCCTTGCACCAATGCGTATCACACTACCACACACCTATCTCGATACTCAAATCCAATACCTTAAGTATCGACCAATTACCTTGACATTACCTTGGTGTCCCAAGGTAATTCAAATCCTAAAGCATATAGCTAATATATATAGCTAATACCCAATACACTAGACTATACTACTATAACTAAACTATATGCTAACTTATAGCTATTAATCTATTTAACAATAACCATGCATATCAATCTTACCTACCTATTAACTTACCACCAATACCCATAATATACATAGATACATATAGTTAACAGTCTAACTAATAGGTATATATATCTAACTATTTAAATAACAAGTATATAACTTCTAACTATTTAGCTAACTACTAACCTTAACACTAGAGTAACTAAACACACTTGCCATCTACTAGCTAAATACCTAATCCATACCCTGCTGCTGCGTGAGACTGCACTTGTTGTGCATCCTCCCTACTGTGCACTGCATAGTGTTACTGCACTGTGAATGCTGATACCCTTGCTGTTGTAATACCCCGTTCCGCTCAAGCGGACTGCCGATTCAAACGGCAAAAGTGTAATATTCCAACCCGCTTTGCTCAGGCGAGAATACTCGTTTGAGGCAAAGGATATCCAGACTTGGTCCCTACAGGAGTACGACTTAGGCTTTCAGAGGCTCGCTCGCAGTATCACTCGACCGAGGCAGATCATCGCTAAGGTGGGTGGCTACGGTGAACTTGTCTTTGCTTAGCCAGCACACATAAAATATGGAATGATACATGCATTCATTTAGGTTCTCCTCGGAAGACTATATAATAGTCGTTCCGTGCAAATACGAACCTGAAAGTATCCGGGACCGTTAGGTCGCTAAGGCAGTTCCCGAATCAGGGAATTTTTACCAAGTAAATTATCCAGAATTACAGCTCGTGGAGCAAAACTGTCCTGTATTGATTCAAATGGCTCGTTGAGTCAATACACATATTGGGAACAATCCTGCCTCCATAAATATATCATGCCTCAAACTTCTTCCATATAACTTGTTCCATATATATATCCTGCCGCGAACTTGTTCCATATATATATGTCCTGCCTCGAACTTGTTCCATATAACTTGTTCCATATATATATATCCTGCCGCGAACTTGTTCCATATATATATATCCTGCCTCGAACTTGTTCCATATAACTTGTTCCATATATATATATCCTGCCTCGAACTTGTTCCAGTACCTGACCAAAGAGACCTGAAAGATAGAGACTTGCATGGTCACAGGACAACTTGGAAACAAGGTTTTAGTTCCGCGGACGATTGCTGGGGTACTGGCACCGATCCGATCCGGACGGAACTCCTGATAGTCTCCTGCTATAGGACGAAATAGCCTGTGTCATCCTGCCTATGCGTCATACGCCATTCCGTACTGAGACTAGACCGTCCATTATGGCGTCATGCCAGTGACCTTATGTTCATATAGATAATTTATCATCGCTTATCGGCTATTCGCGTGCGAGTCATCGCATCAAGAATAACTGAACACCTGAACGATCATGGTATAACAACACTTGTGCATAAAGAGCACTAGACGTATTATGTAACACACCTGATATTTCTTGTAACTCGTGCACCGAAGCATAACCTCGCTCACAACACAGTGTTTGTATATGCTATGCCTCCTGAATGTTTATACATGCTTGTGCTTGAATTAACGTAGTTTGCCTTGGACAGGGAAGGACAAACGGTAAGTTGGTAAGTCTCGCCGTGTTTCCTCTTATATCGCACGGCGCACTGCCACACGAGTTAGGCTATTCAATATTGCCATGAAACTGATCCTAAGGCAAAACTAGAAAGACAACAAAGTAGTTGGTGCACGGAACCTATATTACGTGTTTGGATATGTCGAGCGGGTGAGTAGCCTCCCTAACAGTGCATTCATATACTGATAACCTACCAGATTGCTTGTAGGGTACGGGAGAACCTCGTTCGGTGCGGATGCCTCCTTCGTGCGTGCTAAGGCGTGGAGTTCAACTCGGAAGCCTTGGAACGCTACGTCAGGAACTGAAGCACATATACAAGACATAATATTGGAATATTGCCTATACATCATTCCACAAATGGAGCCACTTGGCATGCTTTTATGTTTCAGAGAGAGAGAGCTTGAGCGACTTGTAATCTCGGCTATACGCCGCCTGTAACACTTGTTTCAATTTGAATAAAATGAGTTGCCTTACTTCTATATTGTGTTTTACAAATCTTTGCTTCCGCTACTGTCGACTCAGAGAACTTGTTACCATTCGCTTATGCGTTTATACATTCTGCTGCACTCGAACAATCTGTGCGATCATGTGGCTTAGACTTCTTACCGCCAGCCAATAAACCACGGCCTTGTACGACACGGATCACGCTCGTGCGGCATCATGCCTGGATGGGTCAAAGCGATCGTTCCGTGGGAGCGCTGACGCAGTCTTTTTTGCCTAGCAGGGACGGCCGATTAGCCTACGGTAGATCGGAACGTGACAGATTGGTATCAGAGCCTGGCTTGTACGCTTTTGGACTTCGTTTCAAATATTTTTGTTTTGAAAGCTCGTTCGTGGGTTATGTGCACACACTCTCTCAACGCCTCAGTGGGATATTCTAAACAATAAGTTAAATACTTTTAAAAAGTTGTATGTAAAATGATATGATTGCTTGTACGACATTATGATCGGAAGCCCTTTGTGCCGACCTGGGCTAGACCCTTTGGGGAATAGACTCGTGCTAAAATTTACATGATATACGCGAACCATGTGCCTGTACCCAGTTAACCAATTGGTTAGTTCGGAATCGAATATCGCCTGAACGGTTTGCTATGCACACAGCCTTTTGGCTAAGTTGTGTTCTGTGTCGTGCACCAAGACCCTTTGGTGCAAGCCAGTTATAAACAAGATTTGGACATCATTCAGGAATAAGACAAGTCAGACTTAGACTTGCGACCGATAGAAACTATGTTAGATTATCGCTTAGGCGAACATTGAGAATCACGCATGAATTTTGGAAATAGCTCGAACGATATTTCGTGTTGGGAGACACAATCAAATATAGTTGCTTGGATGACTATCAATCCAGAATATATATAATGAGATTAGATTTTATCAGGCGAAACTTGAGTATCGTGCTAGAATTTAAGGAACGAGATGGTGAATAAGTTAACGATAATACGGATATCGATTAAGGATTTGATGGAATGACTCGATTTCAAGTGGTGGATGGATCATTTAGAAACGTCCAAACGGATCCATAACTCGTACGATAGTTGAACTGAACGATTTGGGAATGTGCTTGGACCAACTATAAGGCTCATATCGAATAGGAATTCATAAAAATGGAAATTGATATCCTGACTAAGGAAAACTTGTTAGAAATTGAGAATTGTGCGAGCGATTTGGATTGAAACAAAACGGATTAAACTTGAATGAATTATCTCTCAAATAAGCTAACCCGAGAATGGATATTTGGCTTCGGAATATAAATTTGACTTGGTATCGATAGTTGGAAGATAATATGATCGATACAAGCAAAGGAAATATTATGCTTCTAGGAATGATATAAGCGATAACGGATCTTACTTGGAGTTCGGAAGAACGAACTTGATACATTGAAAGTGGTAGAAATGGATGGACTTGGACTTCAATATTTGAACTTGATTATTGAGGAATGCCAAATGTAGACTATGGATTTACTAAACGGTAAAATAAAAGTTGGATGATTTTGCTAGACGAATCATAATCACTGTATGAACGGACATGACTTGGTGGATTTTATATATATACTGAATGATCATCTTAACTTGTGGTTCGACGCAAGAGACGAATTGGAAATGCAAAGAATCAGAAATGTTTTGATGGATAAATTAGCCTTGAGCCTGAAATAAATTACGCTTGATGGTTTTGTGAACGGATACATGAATCAGGTTAAACGAATTGGAGTTAAACTAAAGGTTTAGAATTAAATCTTGGCTTGGTGGTCTAGACTTTAAATGGATATGAATTCTATCAAAACATACTTGAGGAGATAGACTATGCAAACCACTAGGCTTGTCTTGCGACTCGAATTTATGGTAAGTTACCTGAATGGACTCGTCCCCCCCCCCCCCCCCCCCGTGCAACAAACGTGTTATTGAGAGTAGGTGGATCTGTGCTCGATGTTTAGAAATCTGAGTGAAACGAGCTAGGTAGAACGCCTCGTACAAATAAACAATAGTTTGACCATAGGAATTGGGGCGAGCATCGTTCGACAAATTTGCACGATGAATCGTAATATGCTTGAACTTGTACCTATGACCTTGTGAGCTGACCTAGAAATTAGGCAGACGACCCTGTGTCGAGTGAATGAACCTGTGCTACCGACTTTACCATATTGCTCGTATAAAGCGTCACGACTGGGACAAGACTTAGGGTTAGACTTGGGAACGATAACATATACTAAGTTGATCCGAATGGATGGACGCTAGTCGGTTGAATCGGATTGATCGTGTTGAACGGTAGTGCAAATACTCAGTTGGAATAGAAATGGTATGGAATTGGATTGAACCCTTGAGATTTTGCAAGTAGCTTGTCCGATTTCACTCTCTCTAAGTTTGGTTGACTACATATGTTTGAGGGACGCCTTGAGCGTGTGCTCGATCCAAGACTTAAGAAATATGAAACTCGAGTGCTAAGACTTCGCTATCGCTAAGTTGCTTGACATGCATGTGTTTGAGGGACGCTTCGAATATGTGCACGATCCAGACACGCGATATACTGATCTCAAATGCTAGTGCAAGTGAATATCCTCCTGAACAAGCATAACGAATTGTATAAGTTGCCTCAGCTTTAGATCGTTAAACAAGATCGATTGAAATGTACCTCGTGTTAAAAAACATGTCCCGCGCTAAGGCGCAATGAAGACTGACTCAGTATACACGCAACACGGCTAAGCATCGAGTAGGGGATTGTGTTCCAATGGATCTAGTGGTACCGATAGCTACGCTCGGGCTAGATTCAAAATTCGATAGTGCGACTTGCCCTCAGGAAGTCTCGAGGACGAGACTTTTTCTGAGTGGTGGATAATGTAATACCCTGTTCCGCTCAAGCGGACTGCCGATTCAAACGGCAAAAGTGCAATGTTCCAACCCACTTTGCTTAGGCGAGAATACTCATTTGAGGCAAAGGATATCCAGACTTGGTCCCAATAGGAGTACGACTTAGGCTTTCAGAGGCTTGCTCGAAGTATCACTCGACCGAGGTGGATCATCGCTAAGGTGGGTGGCTATGGTGAACTTGTCTTTGCTTAGCCATCACACATAAAATATGGAATGATACATGCTAGTCGCTAGGTGAATCACCCCCTGCATACTAATAAGAATATAAATCACCTAGCTAAGGGAATAATCCCAACTTGTATTGCGTGTATTAGAACATGGAACTGAAACATTGCTTATATTCAGACTCTCATATGCTACCTTTGCCTTGTGCAACTAGACTCTGCTATGTCTCAAGTAGAACGACATGAATATTACACTCTTCGTTGTGCACTCCTTACTGCTACGCTGCACGACCCTAAATAACGTCACTCGAAAAGGTTCCTTACGATTTTACTCCTCGGCTTACCTTCGGGCCCGAGCAAACGTGAATGCTTAAGTCTCCTTGTGAATGCATGCTTGCCTGCTTATATATATCGTCTCGATTGAATGCTTGCTGCATAAACTATGCCAAGACCCTGTATTGCCATTCATGTCATGCATTCATTTAGGTTCTCCTCGGAAGACTATATAATAGTCGTTACGTGCAAATACAAACCTGAAAGTATCCGGGACCGTTAGGTTGCTAAGACAGTTCCCGAATCAGGGAATTTGCACCAAGTAAATTGTCACCACCCCATTTCCAAAGCTGGATATTTTTTTATTTTAATTTGGGTTAATTATATATTATTTATATTTAATTGTATTTATATTTAATTAGTGATTGTATTATTTTTTTTATTGATTGTTTTAGGATTTTGGCTAGCCTGGACCCATGTCAGACCCTAGTGGACCCATGTCCGACCCAACCCACACCATTGTGAGACCTATTTTTGTGTTTAGAATATTTATTATATTTTTAGTGGGTTGGTTGGAGAGATTGGGAGTTAGTTTGAGTGCTTTTGGAACCCGAAATCCAAACCCAAGTTAGGAGAGGACATTTTGGGTATTTTGGACTTTGTAAACCCCTTTTCCTGTGTGTGGCCGACCCCTACCCGACATAAGCAGCAACAGCAGTAGCAGAATAAGCAGCAGCAGCAGCAGCAGAATAAGCAGCAGCAGTAGCAGAATAAGCAGCAGCTGCAGCAGCAGAATAAGCAGCAGCAGCAGTGTAAGCAGCAGCAGCGGCATTCGTAGTAGCGAGCGTGAGAGGGGTTTAGGAATAGATTAATAGATAGATTAATGGATAGATGGATTAAGAGAGAGATAGATTGATAGGTAAATAGGTAGTTAGATAGATAGAATTTTAGATAGATAGATAGATATATAGATATAGATAAATAGATAGATTGATAGATTGACACCTAGATAGATAGATGGATAGATAGATAGATATCCATAGATGGAAGGCTAGATAAATAAGATAGATAGATAGATAGATAGATAGATAATAGATAAATATATAGATAGATCAATAGATAGATAGATATATCTAGATAGATTGATAAATGAGTAGATGAATAGGTAGATAGATATCTAGATAGGTAAATACATAAATAGATTGATAGATAGATAGGTTAATAGATGGATAGATAGTTAGATAGATAGATATTTGATAGATATGTATATATGTATGGATAACTAGATAGATAGATATATATATATATAACTAGATAGATAGATAGATAGATAGATAGATAGATAGATAGATAGATAGATAGATAGATAGATAGATAGATAGATAGATAGATAGATAGATAGGTAGGTAGAGGGATAGTTAGATATGTATATATATATATATATATATATATATATATATATATATATATATATATATATATACATATATGTGAGTTTGGGTATATATATAGGTATATGTGTGTATGTGTGAATAGATATATATATAGATACGTAGGTATGTATATATATATGTTAGATATATATTCTAGCCTAGACTATTAACTAGGAATATATGTTTATGCATAAATAGCTAACTAGAGGAGTAGTTAGAGGGGTATTGGGCGATATCTCAATACCTTGAGATATCAAGGTATCTCAATACCTTGAGATATCCAAGGTATGGAGTTTCGAGCGGGGTTTTTGAGCAATTGCCTAGGTTTGAGTTTAGAGATAGATTTTTATGTATATGTATATATAATTACGCGTGCTAGCATAGGTTTTAGCGGGTATAGGCGGGGTGCGTAGCCTAGGTCGAGGTATCGGATACCGAGGGTATCCCGGTATCTCAAGGAGGCGAGTTTGAGGGTTTATTAGCTTAATGACCTAGTTTTGACCTAGAATTTTAGGGGCACCCTAGTTTGACCTAGAATTGACCGTAGTTGACTCGGTTGACCGCCAAAGTCAACTTTTGACCTAGTTTTGATCCAGAGTTGACTTTTTGGACCAGAAGTTGATTTTTTGACCCAGATTTTACCGGTTCGACCTGTTTGACCTAGAACGACCCTAGAAGCCTATTTTAAATTATTTTATATCTGTTTAACTCATTAAAAACCTGTTTAACCTTGATTTTTGCAATAGATCCTTGCGACACCAGTTCAGATTGCCAGTTGCTCAGGACGTCAGGCGAGTATATTCTCTAATAGTTTTTATTATCTGATGATTATTATGATTCAGCTTCTAGTATAGTATCATCTGATTTTTCTGGCACAATACGGGACACGGACTGGTATTTCTGGATTTATTTACTTGCGACACGTATTTTTTATGTTTCTGGCCTCTATTCTGGAATCACTACTGGCATCACCTACAGGCATCACTCATGTTTCAGGCTGGACTCATACTTGATTTACGTGTCGGGTCTTGGATTCACTTGTACTAGTCGGGGCGAGGAAATACTCGAGTAGACATGTAAACATTCCCATCTGGAATCATCAGGAATCACCCCCTCTGGTCTAATCTGGAATGGTAGCAGCCGCGCACCCAGTGCACGGTGAGCCGTACTTACCCCTAGCCGTTTACATGTCGAAACAAGTATTTCAAAGACACCGAGTTTATTCTTTATAGTCTGGACTCTCTTACATTTCTTGCTGGTCTCACTTACATATTTTTGGACTTAATTCACTACATGTATCTCATGCTGGACTCACTACACGTTCTTGTGCACAGACTTACTCTTAGTTTAGATTTCTTGTAACTTACAGATATTAGTATCTTGCTTCTGATATCCATGCATCTTTACCTTTATGCACCAGTGACATATACATATTTTTTGTTCATACTTTATTTCATTCTCCTTGCTACTTGCTATAACTATTTTATAGTTTTTATCATTTAACTGGAACTGCTGTTAGAGGTGTACTTGCTCTAGTCCTGACTGGACATATTTTTTCCAAAGTATCTGGAGGAGTGGTGTCCAACGTTTTATGGACCTGAGCCTGTCGATGGTGCAGACAGGGACCCTCTAGTTTAGGGATAATTTCTGGGTTGGTAGCCGGGATCACTAGGACCTTGTTATTGATTTTATTAGCCTTTGGTACAGGATTTGTCTTCGGTTTTGGATTTGAGACCTTGTATTATATTTGATTCAGGATGTTGTATTATTATTATTGATGTTGTGGTTGTTTTTAGTTGCAGTTGTTTAGAATTTGGAGCTGTTAGTCTTCTTTGTTATCTTATTGTGCTTAGATTCATGATTGAGTATATTATGATTATCATTATGCTATTACTTCTCTGTTTGGAGTTGAGATCTTGACAGGTTTATATATTGATTGAGTGAGATTGATAGCTAGATAGTAGACCTAGACAGCGTTCTACCGCCGATGCTGCTGCGTAGGCTGGACGTACCCACGACTCATGCCCGATTTTTTGGGTGTGGGTCGTGACACATTTTTGGTGGCGGGCCCATGTAGGTCCCGATTCGCAATTAGTGCGATGTCATGGTGGTACAACAACTTAGTTGTACTGCTGCAAGCCCGCTCTAGGATATAGGATCTAGGATGAGAGTGTACTAAATCACGACTAGGAACAATTCTAATCTAATTATCCTGAAATTGCTTTCTTTTAAAATATTACTGTCCTTCTTTGATGATATCGTATCTTGTGCCGTATTGACTTCTTTTGATCTGTGTTCAGGATGCCTCCGAAGACACGATCCTATTGTGCCGTTCCAGCAGTTGCTACCGAGAGGTCTGCTACCTCTCGTCCAGCTCGTATTCAGGAAGTTGCTACCGCTTCACTCACCACTCCTGCGGTCGAGGGAGCATCTGCTTCACTCGGGGATCCTCCTTCACCTGTCGATCCGAGGACTACCCTAGTCGATCCGGTGGTTCCTCCACCACTTCCTGCACCAGTAGATGCCGCACAGTTGTTTGCGTTCTTCAGGAAGATGATGGACGTGCAGCACCATCAGGTGGATGTGATGAGGCTGGGCATTGAAAACGCCCACCAGGTGGCCATGACGGCAGTGGACAGAGTGGCACAGATTCAGCCACAGGCAGATCAGATTCAGCGCCCGAGGTCGGACAGCATTATTGACTTCCAGAGGATGCGGCCCAAGGAGTTCTGGGGTACAGAAGGGATCCTGTACGCGGATGACTGGATAGAGCAGATCGAGGGGATCTTCAAGCTGGCACAGATTCCAGACAGCATGCAGATAGAGGCGGTGGGCAGTCAGATGTTCGACCTCGCTTTGACGTGGTATCGTACTGATACGAGGATTGCGGCACCAGGGCTTACTTGGGAGGCTTTCAAGAGGCTTTTTAAGGAGAAGTTTTTCCCAGATGTGGCGCTCAGTGCTTTGGAGAGCCAGTTTGAGGCACTCGTCCAGGGGAGCATGATGGTGGACGAGTACGCAGCGGAGTTCTGCCGTCTGGGCAGATTTGTGGATGGCTTGAGTGAGGCAGCAAAGGCGAGGAAGTTTTGCAAGGACTTAGTCATGGCGGTCAAGTCTTTGACCAGGAGCGACCGCGAGGCAACTTTCGAGCAGATAGTAGGAGATGCTCAGAGAGTAGGAGATGCTCAGAGAGTAGAGGATGACCTGGAGCTCAAGTCCAAGAGAGGCAGGGATGATTCAGGCAGTGCGAGTGGTAGTGCGGGACCAGCTAAGCGTCCCTATGTGCAGAAGGCAGCGCAACAGGGTCAGGATTAGAGGGTGCCCACTTATGCCTACTGCAGGAAGGCAGGACACACTTGGGATATTTATAGGATGAGGCGAAGGTGTGTTTTTTCTGTCGATCTGCTGCTCACCAGATGCGAGATTGCCCCACTGCACCTCTATTTGGTGGAGCACAGGATCAGAGAGTTGGAGCTAGGCCACCTGTGGCACAGCATCATGCCCAGTACCAGCAGAGGGATATACCCCAGCAAGACAGGGCTTATGCGTTGACGGTCGAGGAGGCCGATGCTACGGGTGTCGGGTTAGCAGGTCTGTCTCTTTGTTCTTCTTCCTGTCCCTTCCATTCCTTGTGGTGTGCTTCATTAGTACCTGTTAGACTTTTCTATTGTGCTATGGTAGATAGTGTAGTGACCCTGATTGAGACTGTGATAACACGACCAGTAGGACCATGATCTTGTATGTTGTTTAGGTAGAATTTTTTGACTGTGATTATTGGGGGTTTGACCTAGAGGGAGTGCGATTGACTTTAAATTTCGAGGACAAAATTTTCTAAGGAGGATAGGCTTGTCACCACCCCATTTCCAGAGCCGGATATTTTTTTTATTTTAATTTGGGTTAATTGTGTATTATTTATATTTAATTAGTGATTGTATTATTTTTTATTGATTGTTTTAGGGTTTTGGCTAGCCTGGACCCATGTCAGACCCTAGTGGACCCATGTCCGACCCAACCCACACCCTTGTGAGACCTATTTTTGGGTTTAGAATAATTATTCTATTTTTAGTGGGTTAGTTGGAGAGATTGGGAGTTAGTTTGAGTGCTTTTGGAACCCAAAACCCAAACCCAAGTTAGGAGAGGGCATTTTGGATATTTTGGACTTTGTAAACCCCTTTTCTTGTGTTTGGCCGACCCCTACCCGACATAAGCAGCAGCAGCAGAATAAGCCACAGCAGTATAAGCAGCAGCAGCGGCATTCGTAGTAGCGAGCATGAGAGGGGTTTAGGAATAGATTAATAGATAGATTGATGGATAGATGGATTAAGAGATAGATAGATTGATAGGTAAATAGGTAGTTAGATAGATAGAATTTTAGATAGATAGATAGATATATAGATATAGATAAATAAATAGATTGATAGATTGACACCTTGATAGATAGATGGATAGATAGATATCCATAGATGGATGGCTAGATAAATAAGATAGATAGATAATAGATAAATATATAGATAGATCAATAGATAGATAGATATATCTAGATAGATTGATAGATGAGTAGATGAATAGGTAGATAGATATCTAGATAGGTAAATACATAAATAGATTGATAGATAGATAGGTTAATAGATGGATAGATAGATAGATAGTTAGATAGATAGATATTTGATAGATATGTATATATGTATTGATAACTAGATAGATAGATAGATAGGTAGAGGTATAGTTAGATATGTATATCTATATGTATAGATATATATACATATATATATATATATATATATATATATATATATATATATATATATATATATATATATATATATATATATATATATATATATATATATATATATATATATATGTGAGTTTGGGTATATATATAGGTATATATGTGTATGTGTGAATAGATATATATATATAGATACGTAGGTATGTATATATATATGTTAGATATATATTCTAGCCTAGACTATTAACTAGAAATATATATTTATGCATAAATAGCTAACTAGAGGAGTAGTTAGAGGGGTATTGGGCGATATCTCAATACCTTGAGATATCAAGGTATCTCAATACCTTGACATATCCAAGGTATTGAGTTTCGAGCGAGGTTTTTGAGCAATTGCCTAGGTTTGAGTTTAGAGATAGGTTTTTATGTATATGTGTATATAATTATGCGTACTAGCATAGGTTTTAGTGGGTATAGGCGGGGTGCGTAGCCTAGGTCAAGGTATCGGATACCGAGGGTATCCCGGTATCTCAAGGAGGCGAGTTTGAGGGTTTATTAGCTTAATGACCTAGTTTTGACCTAGAATTTTAGGGGCACCCTAGTTTGACCTAGAATTGACCGCAGTTGACTCAGTTGACCGCCAAAGTCAACTTTTGATCTAGTTTTGACCCAGAGTTGACTTTTTGGATACATGTTGACTTTTTGACCCAGATTTCACTGGTTCGACCTGTTTGACCTAGAACGACCCTCGAAGCCTATTTTTAATTATTTTATATCTGTTTAACTCATTATAAACCTGTTTAACCTTGTTTTTCGTAATAGGTCCTTGCGACACCAGTTTGAATCGCCAGTTGCTCAGGACGTTAGACGAGTATATTCTCTGATAGCTTTTATTATCTGATGATTATTTTGATTCCGCTTCTAGTAAAGTATCATCTGATTTTTTGGCACAACATGGGACACGGACTAGTATTTCTGGATTTATTTACTTACGACACGTATTTTTCAAATTTCTGGCCTCTATTCTGGAATCACTACTGATATCACCTACAAGCATCACTCGTATTTCAGGCTAGACTCATACTTGATTTACGTGTCGGGTCTTGGATTCACTTGTACTAGTCGGGGCAGAGAAATACTCGAGTAGACATATAAATATTCTTATCTGGAATCATCAGGAATCACCCCCTCTGGTCTAATCTGGAATGATAGCAGCCACGCACCCAGTGCGCGATGAGCCGTACTTACCCCTAGCCGTTTACATGTCGAAACAAGTATTTCAAAGACCCCGAGTTTATTCTTTATAGTCTGGACTCTCTTCCATTTTTTGCTGGTCTCACTTACATGTTTCTGGACTTGACTCACTACATGTATCTCATGTTGGACTCACTGCACGTTCTTATGTACATACTTACTCTTAGTTTAGATTTCTTGTATCTTATAGATATTACTATCTTGCTTCTGATATCCATGCATCTTTACCTTTATGCACCAGTGACATATATATATTTCTTGTTCATACTTTATTTCATTCTTCTTGCTACTTGCTATAACTGTTTTATAGTTTTTATTATTTAACTGGAACTGCTGTTAGAGGTGTACTTGCTCCAGTCCTGACTGGACATATTTTTTCCAGAGTATCCGGAGGAGTGGTGTCCAACGTTTTATGGACCTGAGCCTGTCGATGGTGCAGACAGGGACCCTCTAGTTTATGGGTGATTTTCGGGTTGGTAGCCGGGATCACTAGGACCTTGTTATTGATTTTATTAGCCTTTGATACCGGATTTGTCTCTGGTTTTGGATTTAAGACCTTGTATTATATTTGATTCAGGATGTTGTATTATTATTATTGATGTTGTGGTTGTTTTTAGTTGCAGTTGTTTAGAAGTTGGAGCTGTTAGTCTTCTTTGTTATCTTATCGTGCTTAGATTCGTGATTGAGTATATTGTGATTATCATTATGATATTGCTCCTCCGTTTGGAGTTGAGATCTTGACAGGTTTATATATTGATTGCGTGAGATTGATAGCTAGATAGTAGACCTAGATAGCGTTCTACCGCCGATGCTGCGGCGTAGGCTGGACGTACCCACGACTCATGCCCAATTTTTTGGACGGTTGCTGGGGCACTGGCACCGATCCAATCCGGACGAAACTCCTTATAGTCGCCTGCTATAAGATGGAATAGCCTGTGTTATCCTGCCTATGCGTCGTACGCTATTCCGTACTGAGACTAGATCGTCCATTATGGCGCCGTGCCAATGACCTCATGTTCATATAGATAAGTTATTCTCGCTTAGCGGCTATCCGTGTGCGAGTCATCGCACCAAGAATAACTGAACACCTGAATGATCATGGTATAACAACACTTGTGCATAAAGAGCTCTGGACATATTATGCAACACACATGATATTTCTTGTAACTCGTGCACCCGAAGCATAAGCTCGCTCACAACACAGTGTTTGCATATGCTATGCCTCCTGAATGTTTATACATGCTTGTGCTTGAATTAACGTAGTTTGCCTTAGATAGGGAAGGACAAACGGTAAGTTGGTAAGTCTCGCCATGTTTCCTCTTATATCACACGGCGCACTGCCATACGAGTTAGGCTATTCAATATTGCCATGAAACTGATCCTAAGGCACAACTAGAAAGACAATAAAGTAGTTGGTGCACGGAACCTATATTACGTATTTGGATATATCGAACGGGTGAGTATTCTCCCCACCAGTGCATTCATGTACTGATAACCCACAAGTTTGCTTGCAGGGTGCGAGAGAACCTCGTTCGGTGCGGATGCCTCCTTCTTGTGTGCTAAGGCATGGAGTTCAACTCAGAAGCCTTGGAATGCTACGTCCGAAACTGAAGCACATATATAAGACATAATATTAGAACATCGCCTATACATTATTCTACAAATGGAGCCACTTGGCATGCTTTTATGTTTCAGAGAGAGAGAGAGCTTGAGCGACTTGTAATCTCGGCTATACGCCGACTGTAACACTTGTTTCAATATGAATAAAATGAGTTGCCTTACTTCTATATTGTGTTATACAAATCTTTGCTTCTGCTACTGTCGACTTAGAGAACTTGTTACCATTCGCTTATATGTTTATACATTCTGCTGCACTCAGACAATCTGTATGATCCTGTGGCTTAGACTTCTTACCTCCATCCAATGAACCACGGCCTTGTACGGCACGGATCGCGCTCGTGCGGCATCACGCCTGGATGGGTCTAAGCGATCGTTCTGCGGGAGCTCTGGCGCAGTCTTTTCCGCCTAGCGGGGACGTTCGATTAGCCTGCGGGAGATCGGGGCATAACAGCTGTGCCTTGAACTGTGTTGATACTTGCTGCCTTTGTTGCCACTGTTGTAGTGATTAATTCCTCCTCGAGCTGCTGCTGTTACTCTAACTTCCTGCCTTTGTTTCCTGAGACTGCACTTGTTGTGCATCCTTCCTTTGTTGCCACTGGCTTGATGCAGTGCTCTGCTGATACCTGCAGTTGAACTGCACTTCTTTCTCTCCCTCTGCTAAAATACTATTGTACATATTGCTGCTCGACATGTTGTGGCTGCAGTGGCTCGAGCTTTCTGCCTGCTGCTGCTCTCACTGAGCAGTTGATGCACAAGTTGGTGCACTGCTCTAGGTACTTGCTGATGCTTTGCTGTGCACTTGGCTGCTACTGTTCTAGCTAAATGCACACTGCCTCGAGCCCTCTCACTGACTACAAACACTACAATCAAATGCATACACCCATCTACATATATATATACCAATATATATATCAATCTCTCTCTCTCTCTCTCTCTTTATATATATATATATATATATATATATATATATATATATATATATATATATATATATATTCAACCATACATATACACACATATATATATATACACTCATACATATAGATATAGTATCTTATATATATTTATACACATAGACACATAGCTATATATACTCATCTATATAATATAATATAAATACATACTCATATATATATATATATTATATAATATATCATACATATATATATACACAAGTCACATGCATTTAAAGAGCAATGAAACAAACACGTGGAGTGCACCGTACCCGTATCACACTCATTCTATGATACGCTTGCGATATGGCTGCACCACAATACCAAACACATCCCGAAAGACACGAGCAAGTCTATAATACTAATTATGCATAATATGAATAATAATTAGATCAACTATGTGTCTGTGTCAAGAAGTGACATGCACAAATTCTCGTGTCGGAAGAAACCCCCAAAAAATAATCTGTATCGCCAAATTGACAAGATACAGCGTACACGTATCCAATTATGGATACGACACTAGTCACAAACAAGCAAACATATGTCAATTTATTCTAATTGACTAATTGATAAACACAACATGTGCCAATCTCAGAATTTCCCCAAAATTGACACAAAAACACACATAACTTCCTCCATAGTCCTCCTATGAACCTAATTCCAATTCCTATGGGTAGCCTATGCATGTGGGGTGGTTCCTTATGGTTAAATATCATATTTAGAGTCTACTAAAAGAGGAAAAATTGAAATATACCTATTGGGAGATGGATTCCTAAATGATGAAATAAAAATTCCTAAATGATGAATGTTGCTCCCAACTTGTAGATCTTGGCTCCCTCCTTGTAGATCCTTGCTTTTTTTTTCGTAGATCCTTATTTTAGTAGCCTCCAATGAATAATAGGGAAGAATTGAGAATAAATTGATGAGGAAATGGTTAGGGAATGAAGAAATTGGAAAGGGGGATTTTTTTAGATCTAATTGGAAATGGAAAATGAGAAGAGAGCCTCTCTCTCCTCCCTTGATGTGGCCGGCCCTAGCCCCCTCTCCCAAGCAATATGAAATGTCCAAATTACTCCTTGGGGTCTCTCATGAAGAAATTAATTAAGGAGGGAAGGTTCTAGTCTAATGGTTTCACTAATTAATTCATCATCCTAATGAATGTGCCTAATTATTGGACTCAATCTAAACTAAAATAAAATATTGGGTTCATGCATCTAACTAACTAGTTTGGTACACTACACAAGTCCAAAAATAAATACTACATCTAACAATAAATAAATAATATAATAAATAATAATCACACATGCACAATATTCAATACAATACTCCTAAAATAAAAATATCCATATCAATTACCAAACTATCCTTGATTGAAAATATGAGGGTGACAATCCTACCCACCTTAAAAAAAATTCGTCCTCAAAATTAAGGAAGAAACTAACTACCAAAAATAAACAACACAAGTAAAGAAAGAATTATACCTCACGGTTCGAACAGATATGGATATCGCTCACGCATCTCGGCCTCTCGCTCCCAGGTACTCTCTTCTGGTGAGTGATGCCTCCACACGACGTATACCAAAGAAATCGTCTGGTTTCTCAGCACCTTCTCTCTCCAATCGAGAATCTTAACTGGCTACTCTGGATAGCTAAGAGTAGGGCCCACCTCGATCTCCGAGTGATCCAACACATGATTAGGATCTGCCACGTACCATCTCAGCTGTGACACGTAAAATACGTTGTGTACTCCAAGCAATGCAGGTGGTAAGTCAAGTCTGTATGCAACTGCACCGACCCTCTCAAGAATACTGAAAGGTCCAATAAATTGCGGTCTAAGCTTTCTGCCTCCACCGAAATAAATCGTGCCACGTGTTGGAGAAATCCTCAAGAAAACCAGACCGCCAACCTAGCACAAAACACAACCTTAGCACTCTAACAAAACAATCAATCACAAGCAATGCAAAACAAAATCTATACCTCAAACTCCAATGGTCTCCGGTGGCTATCGGCCCAATGCCGTTGTCTGTCCTACTTCACTCAAAGTCTATCCCTGATGAGTTTCACCTTCTCAGCTGCATCCACTTCCACCTCTGGTCCCAATGAAGCTCTCTCACCAATATTATCCCATGATAACGGAGTACGACATCTCCGTCCATACAATGCCTCAAATGGTGACATCTCGATACTGGTTTGGTAGCTATTATTGTAAGAAAACTCTACCAAGTGAAGATAATTCTCCCAAGAAACTCCAAAATCCAAAACATAGGTGCGTAGCATATCCTTGAGAGTCTGAATAGTCCTCTCTGACTGCCCGTCTGTCTGTGGGTGATATACGGTACTGAACTTGAGCTGAGTACCCAAGCTAGCCTGTAAACTCCTCCAGAATTGGGACGTAAAGCGACTATCCCAATCCAAGACTATGCTAACTGGAACTCCATGCAATATGACTATCTAACGCACATACATCTCTGTGAGCTTCTCCATAGATGTACCCACTTTGAATGGCAGTAAGTAGATTAATTTGGTCAACCTGTCTACAATGACCCAAATTGCATCTTTACCTCCTGGAGAACGCAAAGTCCTGAAACAAAATCCATCGTTATATGCTCCTATTTCCACTCTGGAATAGGTAAAGGCTAAAGCAATCCACCTGGTCTCTGGCTCTCTACCTTTACTTGTTGGTAAACCAAATGCCTAGATACGAAGCTAGCTACCTCCCGCTTCATAGCATACCACCAAACATGCTTTCTCATGTCCCTATACATTTTTTTGGCACCTGGATGTATAGAGTACTGAGATCGATGCACCTCCTGAAGAATCTCCTCGTGCAATGCTCGACTCGGCATACATAATTTGGTACCTTGCCATAATGATCCATCATCTGCGATACTGAAGTCCTCTGCCAACCCTATCTGGACCTGTGCTCTGATGCTCCTCAGAGACTCATCCTTGAACTGTGTGGCTCTGATCTGGTCCATCAACTCTAACTGTACCTAAAGCCTACAACTCCAGGAACTAATACCTCAATGCCCAAACTGTCAAGATCGGCCAATAAGTGTCAGTCCCTTATCAAATACATAGCCACTGGATACCTGCTCAAGGCATCCGCGACTACGTTAGCCTTCCCTGTATGGTACTACAAAGAAATGTCAAAGTCCTTCATCAACTCCAACCATCGCCGCTGCCTCATGTTGAGCTCCTTTTGTGTAAACATATACATCAAACTCTTGTGATCTATAAAGATCTTTACCCGCTCTCCATACAAGTAGTGCTTTCACAGTTTAAGCGCAAAAATAACTGCTGCTAACTCCAAGTCATGGGTAGGATAATTCTTCTCATGAGGGCATAATTGCATGGAAGCATAAACAATCACCTTTCCGTTCTGCTGCAACACACAATCCAAATCCTTACCTGATGCATCACTGTATATAGAAAATTCTCCTGTCCCTGATGGCAATGTCAATATTGGAGATATAGTCAACTTCTTCTTTAGCTCCTCAAAAATAGACTGACAATCCTTAGTACAGACGAACTCCACGTCCTTCCTGGTTAGTCTAGTCATCGGCTCTACAATCCTAGAAAAATCTTGAACAAATATCCGATAATAGCCTGCTAATCCAAGAAAACTCCTGATCTCTGCCACTGAACTCAGGGTAGACCATGACTCAACTACTCAAATCTTCTTCGGGTCTACTGAGATTCTGTCTCTTGTAATCACATGCCCGAGGAATTCAACATTATCAAGGAAGAACTCAAACTTCGAAAACTTGCCATATAGCTTATCCTTCATGAGGATCTCCAGAACTATTCTCAGGTACTTCTCATGCTCTTTCGGAGTTTTTGAATAAATCAATATATCCTCAATGAATACTACCACAAACTGATCCAAGTACTGATGAAACACCTTATTCATCAGTTTTATGAATACCGTCGGGGCATTGGTCAACCCAAACGGCATCACCAAGAACTCAAACTGCCCATAACGAGTCCTAAAAGCTGTCTTCGGAATATCTTCCTTCTTCACTTTCATCTTGTGGTACCCCGACCTCAAGTTTATCTTTGAGAATACCTTTGCTCTGCTCAACTGATCAAATAAATCTTTACTCTGCGGCAACGGATATTTATTCTTGATAGTGGGATTATTAAGTGTCCTATAGTCGATACACATACGTATCGACCCATCCTTCTTCGGTACAAATAACACCGGAATACTCCATGGTGATGAACTAGAGCGGATAAAGCCCTTGTCCTGTAACTCATCAAACTGCTTCTTCAACTCAGCCAGTTCACTATTATTCACTCTATAGACGTGCTGTGAAATTGGCTCTACACCTAGCACCAAATCTATAGATAACTCTACATCTCTGTCCGGTGGCAACCCTGGTAACTCCTCCGGAAAGACGTCCATATACTCTATAATCAATGGATGTAGCAGCTCCTGGCCTTCTACCAAAGCTCCACATAAGTCACCTTCGCTCTGCTCTGCTGCTCATCTGAGAAACTCAAACTCTGGCTATCCTGGTGCCTGAAACAAAACTCTGCCTCCACGACAGTCGATACTAGCATGATGCCTATGCAACCAATCTATCCCGAGTACTATATCGTAGCTCAAAAGTGGAATTACGAGTAAATATATGCCCAACTCTCGGCCTCCTAAAGAAACTCTCTAGTCCTTATAAATATCACTGACCAGGATAATGCCACCCCCGGTCATGATCTTGCAAGTCCTAGCCATCGGTTCAGACTCAAGACGATGTCTCAGAGAAAAACATACAGATACAAAACTATACGAAGCACCGAAATCAAATAAACCATTAGCTGGAAAAGAATCAAGATAAACTAAACCTGAGATAACATCACCGACTGGCTCCTCCTCTTCGACAGTCACGGTAAAAGCTCGCCCATATCGCTGGGCACCTCTCTGCTACTGGTGCTGAGCAAACTGCTACTATTGCAGTGGTAGAGGTCCTCTCTGTTGTCCCGCTGGTGGTCTCGCGGGTGCTCTTTGTGCCTGACCTTCGCCCTGAGCTGGACGAGTTAGAAATTTAGGACAAGCTCTCAACTAATGGTCTCCTAATCCGCAGAATAAGCACTGGTCCAATCTTATCCTGCATACCTCCCATCCATGTCCTTGCTTCTAACAGAAAATATAAGGAACAGCTGGCCTCTGAATCTAGTACATCTGATGTGCCGGCGCTCTAGCTGGTCCATGATACTACTGCCTCGGATGCTGGAAATACCTCTGGTGCTGCTACTAAAAATGAGACCTCTTCATTGGACCCATATTGGTACTAGATCCTCCTGTGTCCCTCAGCCTCTTAGAGCCAAGCTCTAAATCATCCTCTGTCCACTGCGCCTGTCTCAGAATCTCCTCGAAAGTAGCAGTAGGATATCCGTTCGTGTGTGATTTGACTTCCCTGTTCAGGCCCTTTCTGAACTTCCTAGCTTTCCCTCTGGGGTTCTGCCCCTCCAAGAAGCGACCTAGTTTGCAATACTCCGCCGCATACTCATCCATCGACATACCTCCCTGAACAAGGTACTAGAATTGGCTCTCTAGAGAAGTCAGAGCCACATTTGGAAAGAACTTCTCCTTGAAGAGCTCTTTAAAAGCTTCCCAAGTAAGTCCTGGTACTGATATCCTGGGGTCTGTCCTGAACCAAGTCAACGCAATATTGAACATCATGCACCCCGCCGCCTTTATCTGCAACCTCTCTGGAATTTGTGCCAGCCACAGGTTCCGCTCGATGTCTTCACTCCAATCATTAGCATAAAGGATCCCTTATGTTCCTCTAAATTCCTTCAGCCCTATTCTCTTGAAGTCTATGATGGTCCCCGCTCTTGGCTGCCGTGGGGTAAACGAAGGTGGTACCGTCTGTGGCTGGACTAAGGTAGCTCTCTCAACTGCTGCGAGCGCGATCTGGTGAGCATTCTCAATGCTCTGTCGCATGACCTCCGAATGACGCTGTTGTGCCTCTATCATCTGCTGAACGAGAATGAATATCTGCGTCTGATCAACTGCAGGTGGTGGGGGTGGACGATCCTCGGAAACTATCTACGCTGTCCTCTGTACCGGAGGTAGAGCACCTTTGGAAGCTGCTGTAGAAATGCCCACCTGGATCGATAAAGTCGACCTCTGGAAAGTAAGTGCTAGAACATTGTTTGTTGATATTGCCCTCATAGGTGATGAAGTGACTGACCGTGCCGTTGCGGCACCTGAGCACTGGAAGCATCTTCGATGGCATCCTGAAGATAGATTGAAATAATGAATCAATATTGAGTATGATACGATATCATCAATGAAGGACATAATTTATTCAAAGTAGAGCAAATATTCAATAGATAAGGATTGCAAAACTGATATTGGAATGATTTCCAAGTTGTGATTGAGTAAACTCTCAGCCTAAATCCTATTTTCTAAAGCAGGCTCATAGCGGTTCTCTAAGTGAGCACAGCTATGATATCGCTCTAATTGTGACTCCTAAGACCTACATGGGTCACCACTAAAAATGTGTCACGACCCGCACCCGAATATTCGGGCACGAGTACGTAGGTACGTCCAGCCTATGTCGCAGTATCGATGGTAGAAAGCTGTTTGGGTCAATTCTAACTAACTAACATCTCAACAATATATATGGTACCTGTCAATTATCTCAACGCCAAACAGAGGAACAATATGGTATCTCACAGATGTTACTAAACTCAATCATAATGTAAACTAAAGAAGATAAAGCATGAATGGAATAACGAAGGAAAGAACAAGATATAAACCATAAGTCTGAAATAATATACAAGCCATGAATCCCAACAAATAGTCTAATACAAGTCCATCAAAACATATAAACTAAACCTCCTTGGGCTTTACAACTAAGTCCTCCTGATCTACAGGAGTATCCTCTATAGGTAATCCCTCATGTGGTCCGTAGAATATGGGACACTGATTTATGAGCCAATCATCTGGAAAAATATATCCAATTAGGATTGGATCGAATTACATACCTCTGAAAGCAGTTTCAATAACATAATGGAGCATATAAAATAGATAATAGAAAAGAATACAAGATAACTAAACATCTGAATTAATGAACAAAAGAAAACAGGTAATATACTGGAATAGAGAACAACAATATAAATATCTGCAATATAAAGAAAATAACTGAATCTAACTAATGTTCCTCAGAATACAAGTTTATTATATGATCGGTTTAGGTTGAACATGATCAATAAGGTAAGTCGATTACAAGTGTGGTATATAATCAGTATGTACACGAATAACAATGGGATTTGATCACATAATCAACTTCTACTCCCCATCCCCAACTAATATCAATGGATCCAATCACAACACGTTACGAACACGAATATGACCACTGAACACGAGTAGTGGGTGTACACAAATATAATCCCACTGAACACGAGTAGTGTGTGTACACGAATAAGCAAACTGAATACGAGCAGTATGTGAACATAAAATATAAATCAATACCCAATACACACGATGAAATACATGTACAGGAGCACCCGCTGAACATGGTAGGGGATAACATCTCCTGACGGGATCCATGTAGTACCAGTTCATGAAACCACTGTGTCAGAATCAAGTATACAGTTCTAGAACATGAATATATACACTATTATGAATTAAAAACTAACAGAAAAATGTACTCGCCTGAAGTTCTGAGCAAGGTGTGTCTCTCGATGCCCAAGCTGGTGTCACACAGGCCTAAATATGGTATATTGCATCAATATAAGGTTCTGAAATAAAAATAAGATAAATTATTATAATTCTAGGTCATAAAGCTATTTCTAAGTCAAAACAGTCAAACTAGGTTAAACCGGCTATTTATAGGTCGTAAGAGTCCAACTCTAGGATACTAGGTCAATACACTATAAAACTAAGCCACACTAGCTCATCTAAGATACTAGAAGACACACAAAAGGTCGTATCATAGGATACGCAAGTTTGTACTATAAAAATAGTAATTTATATATATATATATACAAGTCAATACATATAGTACCTTAGTTAACTAATGCAAATAGGATACCTTGTCCTTGCACTAATGCGTATCATACTACCACACACCTATCTCGATACTCAAACCCAATACCTCGAGTATCGACCAATTACCTTGATATTACCTTGGTGTCCCAAGGTAATTTAAATCCTAAAGCATATAGCTAATATATAGCTAATACCCAATACACTAGACTATACTACTATAACTAAACTATATGCTAACTTATAGTTATTAATCTATTTAACACTAACCATGCATATCAATCTTACCTACCTATTAACTTACCACCAATACCCATAACATACATATATACATATAGTTAAGAGTCTAACTAATAAGTATATATATCTAACTATTTAGCTAACTACTAACCTTAACACTAGACTAACTAAACACACTGGCCATCTACTAGCTAAACACCTAACCCATACCCTGCTGCTGCCTGAGACTGCACTTGATGTGCATCCTCCCTGCTGTGCACTGACAGTATTGCTGCACTGTGAATGCTGATACCCTTGCCGTGCCTTGAACTGTGCAGATACTTGCTGCCTTTGCTGCCACTGCTGCAGTGATCAATTCCTCCTCGAGCTACTGCTATTGCTCTAGCTTCCTGCCTCTCCCTCTTGCTGTGCTAGCAGTGCTCGAGGCTGCACTACATGCACTTGCTTGATGTAGTGCTCTGCTGATACCTGCAGTTGAACTGCACTGCTTTCTCTCCCTCTGCTGAAACACTGCTGAACACATTGCTGCTCGACATGTTGTGGCTGCAGTGGCTCGAGCTTCCTTCCTGTTGTTGCTCTCAACGAGCAGTTGATGCACAAGTTGGTGCACTGCTCTATGTACTTGTAGATGCTTTGATGTGCACTTGGCTGCTACTGCTCTAGCTGAATGCACCATACTGCCTTGAGCCCTCTCACTAACTACAAATACTACAACCAAATGCATACACCCATATATATATATATATATATATATATATATATATATATATATATATACACTCTCTCCTATACATATATAGATACAACTCTATACATATATAGACACAAACACACATATAGACATATATATACACTCATACATATATATATATATATATATATATATATATATATATATATATATATATATATATATATTCAACCATACATATACACATATAGATATATATATATATACTCATACATATAGATATAGTATCTCATATATACTTATACGCATAGACACATAGCTATATACTCATCTATACAATATAATATAAATACATACTCATATACATATATATATATATCATATAATATATCATACATATATATATATATATATATATATATATATATATATATATATATATATATATATATACACACACAAGTCACATGCATTTAAAGAGCAATAAAACAAACACGTGGAGTGCACCGCACCCGTATCACGCTCATTCTATGATACACTTGCGATACGGATCCACCACACAACCAAACGCATCCCGAAGGATATGAGCAAGCCTAGAATACTAATTATGCACAATACGAATAATAATTAGATCAACTACGTATCCGTGTCAAGAAGTGACATGCACAAATCTTCGTGTCATAGAAAATCCCCTAAAAATAACCCGTATCGCCAAATTGATGAGATACGGCCTACACGTACCCAATTATGGACACGACACTAGTCACAAATAAGCAAACACATGTTAATTTAGTCTAATTGACCAATTGACAAACACAACATGTGCCAATCTCGAAATTTCCTCAAAATTGATACAAAAACACACATAACTTCCTCCATAGGCCTCCTATGAACCTAATTCCAATTCCTATGGGTAGCCTATGCATGTGGGGTAGTTCCTTATGGTTAAATATCATATTTAGAGTCTATTAAAAAAGAGAAAACTGAAATATACCTATTGGAAGATGGATTCCCAATAAAAATCTCCAAATGATGAATGTAGCTCCCAACTTGTAGATCTTGGCTCCCTCCTTGTAGATTCTTACTTTTTTCTTATAGATCCTTGTTGTAGTAGCCTCCAATGAAGAATAGAAAAAGAATTTGAGAAGAAATTGATGAGGGAATGGTGAGGGAATGAAGAAATTGAAAAGGGAGAAAAAATTCTAGATCTAATTGGAAATAGAAAATGAGAAGAGAGAATCTCTCTCCTCCCTTGATGTGGCCGGCCCTAGCCCCCTATCCCACGCAATGTGAAATATTCAAATTATCCTTTGGGGTCTCTCATGAAGAAATTAATTAAGGAGGGAAGATTCTAGTCTAATGGGTTTACGAATTAATTCATCCTCCTAATGAATGGGCCTAATTATTAGACTCAATCTAAACTAAACTAAAATAAAATATTGGGTTCATGCATCTAACTAACTAGTTAGGTCCACTACACAAGTCCAAAAATAAATACTACATCTAACAATAAACAAACAATACAATAAATAATAATCACACATGCACAATATTAAATACAATACTCCTAAAATAAAAATACCCATATCAATTACCCAACTATCCTTGATTGAAAATGTGAGGGTGACACAAACTGATAGGTCCGAAAGAGAGGGGAGTGACTTCGGTCCAGGACCTTCAAGATGAGGCGGTCAGGTATTATTTAAATTTATATAATCAGACTGACTACCCATCTACCTTTCTTGCACTTATCTGTAAAAAGCTAGTTACTCCGTTGGGGAATCAAGCACTAATAGCACCGGTGACAATGGAGGAGATTGAAGCTATTATTTTTAAGGACAATCCTAATAAGGAACTAGGGCCAGATGATTTTGGGAGTAAGTTCTATAAAATACATTGGCAGGAGATGAATCAACCAATTTTGGAGATGGTCTAGGACTTCTTCGATCAAGGGCGTCTGGTTCAGGAATTAAGTCATACGTTCTTAACACTGATACCTAAGAAAGAAGGAGCTACATCCCTCTCAGATTATAGGCCTATAGCGTGTTGTAATTATCTATATAAGATCATTACGCACCTGATGTGCCGGCGCATGGAGAATATCTTGCAGGGACTGGTATCATTCAACCAAGCAACCTTTATTAAAGGCAGGGCTATTGTAGAGAATAGTCTGCTCGCCCATGAGATGATTAGAGAATTTAATAAAGTAGGAGGGAAGAAGACTTGCGTCAAATTGGACCTGTGAAAGGCGTACGACACGGTGAATCGTGACTTTGTGTGCCAACTTATGTTGGCAATGGGCTTTGTTTACACTTGGGTTTTAGGAGTACATGAGTGTATATCAATGGCCTCTTTTTTTGTGTTGATTAGAGGGCAGCCATATGGGTTTTTTTGCAGCAACATGAGACTTTAACAAGGGGATCCTCTCTCCCCCTAACTCTTTACTTTGGTTATGGAGTATTTCACGTGCCTTATGGATCTAGCAGTTCACAGAGGCATGATCATCCCACTCAATAGAAAGGTTATACTGCATGTCTTGCATCTCATTTATGTGGATAATTTACTCTTCTTTATGGTCCCAACTATGGGAGTTATGGAGGAAATGGCTAGTGTACTAGATACTTTTGGTGGGGTGTCTGGGTTACGATTGAACCCGAAAAAAGTAAAGCATATTTCAACGCATATTGTCCGAAAAAGGAAGATCGTTCCTCGGTATTGGGAGCCCCGCAAGGAAACCTTCCAGTTAAGTATCTTTGAGTTCCTCTGTCTATAAATTATGCCAGAAGTTTGGATTGCCAGTCCTTAGTGGAGTATGCACAGCGAAGAGTTGAAGAGTGGCATACGCAGAACCTTTTTTTTGGCGGAAGAATTGAATTGGTGCGTTCAGTGATCCAGTCCATTGCATGTTTTTGGTTACAAACCATTCTTCTTTTGGCGGATACAATAAAGTAGATTGGGAAGGTGTGCACAAATTTTGTATAGCAAGGAGGAATGCATGCGATTGAGTAGACGACTTTATGTAAACCCAAGAAAGAGGGAGGCGTGGGACTCCAGTCACTTCAGGTACTTAAGGACATTGCTGGGGTAAAGCTTGCTTGGAAGTTCATGATGGGGGGAATCATTATTGGCACGATGGATGTAGAATAGATACCTTAAAGGAAGGAACTTTTGGGCAGTCATGGCAAATAATAACGATTCAGTAGTCTTCAAGAACATTATTCACTATCATGACATGATGAAACCAAACCTCATAAGAGTTATCAAAGACGGGACAAAGACAGACTTATTATGGGACCCATGGATCGGACATCAGCATCTAGTCGACCGGATCGACTGGAATGCATTGACTATGGGGCATAGGAGGGAGGTAGTAAGCTATACTATTCAGGCAAAATAGTGGCGGCCGAAAATATATGGGTTTGCCCAACAGGTCGCTCCGAATATCAGGAGGGTTCGAATAGACCCTACAGTGGATGCAGACATGTGGATTTGGGAGAAGACAGGCAAGGCAATGTTTTTGCATAGAGATGTGTATGAGTGATTGCGGGAGCGGGGCCCCCTTATGGCCGCTGCTGATTTTATATGGGAGTGAGGGATGGCACAAATTTTTTATTTATGCATATATCGTGCTTGCTTGGGTTGACTTCTCATACTAGATCAACTCATTCACTTTGGGGTACAAATAGGGGGCCCAGGATGCATCCTCTGCTAGCAGGAAAATGAGTCTATAACGCATTTATTCTTTGAATGCTCGCAGACAAGGAAAATATGGACTGAACAGGTAGGAAAGCGACAAATCAGCCACGATGGGACTCTGGAACTACCTAGGATTATGGAAACCATTAGAAGACACAGGGGGAATAACGCCAAATGGTTCTGAGAAGCATGACTCAGGTTATCTGTGGTTGTCTGGCATATATGGAAGGAACGTAATAACCGAATTTTTGAAGGATTAGTTACTTTTAAGATAGTAATTTTACATAATTTTGAGTCTGATGCAAGGATGCTTGGGCCAATTAGAAGTCTGGCAAGAGATTTGTGTGATGTACTCTATTTGACATTAATACAATTACCTTCTTTCAAGGCATCCACGCATGCGAACTCCTTGGTGCAGCTCCCCCCTCCCGATCCTCCCCCCTACGCCCTCCCGCCCCTTTCCACAGCCGACCCGCTCTTTCTCCCCTGCCTACTCCTCAGCCGTTGATGCCCCCCTCCCCTTGCCCCTGCACCCATCTCCCAGACTTCCTCTTCTCCCTCCTTCCTCTTTTCCTCTGGATCCAGATCCAGATCTACGAGCAGTCGACCTCCTGTGGTACCAAGGCGCCCGACTTCCTCCCAGCAAGTCTCGGTCATTGTCACGTCCTAATCTCCTGCAGGATCGACTATCCCTGCTAAGCGCGAATCACCGTGCTAGCACTCCCATGGGACGATCGTTCCTATCAGGACATGATACCGCACGAGCACAAGCTGCGCTCGCTCAAGGCCATGATCCTAACAGGCGGAGAAAGAGCTAAGCCACAAAGTCGCACAGACAGTCCGAATACAGCAAAAAAAGGACCAAACGGGTGATTGGTAACAAGTTTACAGAGTCATCATAGCGGAGGCATAAAATAAACACAATTATAAAACAAAATAAGAACTTTATTGATATTGAATCAATATTACAAGCAGCGTTAGGTCGAGATTATAAGTCGCTCAAGCTCTCTCTCTCTCGAAACAATAAAAGCATGTTAAGTGGCCTACAACATAAAATGATTCATAGGAGATGTTCCAACATTATGTCTTGTATATGTGCTTCAGCTCCGGAAGCAACACTTCAAGGCTCTAGAGCGAACTCCATGCCTTAGCGTGCACGAGGGATTTTCTTACCAAACGAGGTTCTCCCGCACCCTACAAGCAATCTGGTGGATTATCAGTAAATGAATACACTAGTGGGAATGCTTCTCGCCTGCTCAAAAAATCCAAACATGTTATATAGGTTCCGTGCACCCATCTATTAAGTTATCTTTCTAGTCTTGCCTTAGAATCAGTTTTGTAGCATAATGTACAAGCCTAACTCGTGTGGCAGTGCACCGTACGATATAAAAAAAATACGACGATACTTACCATCTTACCATTTGTGCTTCCATGTCTAAAGATAAAACCAAGTTAAACCAAGCACGAATATATATAGTAAAATCCAAGAAATCACATAAGCAAACACAAGTGTCATGAGCAGGGTTATGGTGCACGGGATATACAAATTACTCAGATGGGTTACAACAGATTGTCCAAGTGTTCAAATATGTACATATGTCTTATACTCATATTCATTTAGGTGTTTCAGATTACCAGATGCGATGCAATAACTTGCACACAAAATGCCGCTAAGCGAGGATGACTTAATCTATATGAACATGAGGTTACTGGCACAACACCATAGTGGATGGTGTAGTCTCAGGGCAGAGATGGTGTGCAAGCAAGAACATGGGACATTGTATCCATCCCGTCCGACATAGGCGACTACAGTCAGGAGGTTCTGATCGGTATGATCGGCCCCAGTGCCCCGTTGACCATCCGCGAAACGAGATTCGAAAATCTCCCTTGTGCACCAAGTTATCCGTGACCATTCAAGTCTCTAATCTTCCAGGTCTCTTGTCAGCTACATGTTCAAATCAAGATCTTATCAGGTACAAGTTCAAGTTCAAGTTCAAGTTCAAGGCATGATTTTTCACACACACATATATATATATATATATATATATATATATATATATATATATATATATATATATATATATATATCAACTCCCCGAGCCATCAAATTTAGTACAGGATGAGTGTTACTTAACTTGACATTATGCATTCCCTAGTTCGAAACTGCCTTGGCGACCTAACGGTCCCGAATACTTTCAGGTTCATACTTGCACGAAACGACTATTAGATTGTCTTTCGATGAACTAGATGAATGCAAGACACAGATCATGTTACCTGATTGTGGCATAAAAGTATATGACAAGCATTAAAACCAACGAGTGCGTACTAGTTATCATGTAAAGCAAGTAACCATTGAAACAGTAAAACATAAGCCTTTACTCTAGCGCGGGTCTAAAAGTTTAGTGCGAGTATTGAAACCATGCAAGGCATATAGAGCGGCACAATCTATAAGACGAGTAGTGTAAACATGTGAAACAACATACTACGCATATTATATAATGATCTACTCGAAGCATTAGCGGAGTCTACTTGTACGAAGCTAAGGTAGCATGCGAGGGTCCAACTATAAGCCAAGTTTTATTTCCATATTCTAACACAAGCAATACAATATGGATTATTCCCTTAGCTAGGTGCGTTATATTCTTATTAGCATGTAAGGGGTGATTCATCTAGCGACTAGCATGTATTGTCTGTATTTTAAGTGTGCGTTAAGCAAAGACAAGTTCATCATTGTCACCCACCTTAGCGATGATTCTCCTTGGTCGAGCGATACTCCGAGCGCGTCTTTGAAAGTCTAAGTCTTAACTCCTAAAGGGCCATGTCTGAATCATTTGTCTCAAGCGAGTCTTCTCACTGAGCAAAGTGAGTCGGGTCATCGTACTTGTACCGTTTGAATCGTCTCTCTGCTTAAGCGAAATGGATCATTACATTATACACCACTCAGAACAAGTCTCGTCCTTGAGACTTCCTGAGTGCAAACCGCTCTATCGCATACCATCGAATCTGTCTCAAGCATATCAATCTGTATTAATAGACCAGTTCGAACACAAATTCCTACTCGTTTCTTTATTTTATTTTACGTGTGTGCTGGGTCTATCTCATTAAATAACTCTATCATTTAATCCAAGCTCTGACTGGGTCTCTATTGTGCCTTAACGCGGAACATATATTGCTTAACACGGGGTACGCTATAATCCATCTTGAATGACGATATACGACTGAGGCAAACTTATCAATATCGTTATACTCGTCCAAGAGTATCTAACACATTCACTTGTAGCTGCATTCGAGTTCAGCACATCACTGAGTTTGGATCATACACATATTCCAGGCATCCCCAAAATATATGTATTTTAACCAAGCTTAGCGATATAGGAGTCGGACGAGTTACTCAAAAAAGTCTAAGTGTTCTTGTCTTACAAATCATGATGATACCTCCAATGGGGTCAATTAAAATCCAAGTTATTTCAATCCCACTAAAACCAAGCATTTTACTACCGTCAAACACAATCTATTCGATCTAGCGACTAGCGTCCATGTCTTATCGTCTATTTTGTTTGTATCAAACATAGCACGCACTTACCGTTCCAAGTCTAACTCTAAGTCATGCTACCCCAGTTCTATAGCTTGCTCAAGAAATACTCTAAAGTCGGTTAAATAAGTTCTTTCACTCGGCACATAATCGTCTGCCTAATTACTAGGTCATCTCACAAGGTCATAAGTACAGTTCATGCTCACGAATTATCATACAAATTTTTTGTACGATACTCTCCCCAATTTCTAAGGTCAAACCATTGTTCATTTGTACGGGATATTCTACCTAAGCTTGTTTTACTCAGATTTCTAAACATCGAGCACAGATTATCCTACTCATATCAACACATTCGTTTAGCACAGGGTCTAGGTCCGTTCAGTCAAATCTATGATATATCTATATCGTACGTCAAGCTTAGCGATTCACATAGTCTATCTCCTCAAACATGTTGATAGAACCCACCTATCCATTCTTGTTCTAAGTCTAGACCACCAAGTCACGATTCAATTCTAAATCTTCGATCTCAATCATAACTCTAAGTCGTCCAACATGATTCACGTATCCGTTCACGAAACCATCCAGCATATCTTATTTCATGTTCTAGACTAACTCCTCCTCAAAATACTTTGATTCACATGTATCCTGAAACTGTCTTATCGTGTCGAACCACAAGTCAAGATGATCCTTCAATTGTCATGCTCCGGTCTCCAGTAAGTTCGATCATTCCCGCTGGACGTGAGATCACCACGCTAATGCTCTCATGGGATAATCGTCCTAATCCGGGCGTGATACATGTGCGAGCATGGAGTTGCGCTCGCACAAGACAAGAACGTCAAACGTTATGGTTATCATCGAAATGATCAAGATACCTTATCATTACACTTTGTTTCATCCAAGTTATATATATTTCTATCAAGTCATGTTCATCCAATAACCATTCATGCCGTGATCATAATTCGTCTAGCCAAATCGTCCAACTTCAATGTTACCGTTGGATAAATCCATAGTCTACTTTTAGCATTTTGTAAATAACTAAGTTTAATACTCAAGCCAAAGTCTATCCACCTTCGTTATATTCTATTTTATCGAGTTTGTCAGAATAATCATCAGACATGTTCTCACGAGTTCGATCATCCCTTCTGGACATAAAATTATTACTTCAGCGCTCTCGTAGGATAATTGCTCTCATCTGGGCCTGATGCCGAGTGTTATCCTTCGAACTAGATTCAAGATCAAATACGTTATTGCTTACCTCTTTCACCGAACGTCAACATTCATTTACTTGTATCAATCCATGCTATCTTCCAACTATCGATACTATATCAAGTCTATTTATTCAAAACCATAATATCCATAATCAAGTTAACTTCTATCAAGCGATATACTATTCAAGTTTTAATCCTCTATATTCAATTCAATATCGTATGCATGATCCACCAAGTTTCCTCGACCAAGATATTGATTTGATAACATTGAATCCCTATTCGATATAAGCCTTATCACTTGTTCAACACATTCTCAATCATTCGAACCAACTATCGCACGAGACATTCGAATTTGCTTAAATATTTTCCAAATAATCCATATACCACTCAAGGTTTGAGCTACTCGATAATTTATCAAAACTCTATCTCTATCCTCAAATCGATTATTTTTTCCTGAGCTATCTCATACACCACTCAGGAATCGAGTCATCCAAATAAATCCTTAATCGTGTTCGCATCACTCGCTCGCATATCCACCAAGTCATTCCTTAGAACTCCTGTGCAATACCTAATCGTCACCCGATAAATCTTAGTCTCGTATATACGCCTATTGATAGCCATCCAAGTAAACCATATTTTGATTTGTATCTGCCGATATAAAATATCGTTTGAGCAATTTCTTAAAATCCAAGCACGATCCTCTATATTCTCCTTAGCAATAAACATATAACATTTTTATCGGTTGCCATTCTAAGTCTAACTTATCCTTATCTGAATGATATCCCAATCTCACTCACAAACTAGCTCGCACCAAAGGGTCTTGGCGTGCGATACTCAACAAAACTTAGCCGAAAGGCTGTGTGCATAGCTAACCATCCGAACGATATTCTATCTCGCACACTAACCCGCTTGGTAATCATGTATAGGTATTCGGGTTTGCATATAACTTGACAATTGTAGCACTGGTCCATTCCCACAAGCTTTAACACAGGTCAGAACAATGGTCTTCGTATAACTATCCCAATCAAGCAATCATATCATTTACATATAATTTTTTAAAATATTTAGACTCATTGTATGGAACATACCGTTGGGACATTGAGAGAGTGTATGTACATAACCCATGAACGAGCTTTCAAAACTGAGAGATTCGATACGAAGTCCAAGGACGTAAAGTCATGCTCTGATACCAATATGTCACGCCTCGATCTTCCGCAGGATCGGTCATCCCCGCTAAGCGCGAATCACTGCGCTAGCGCTCCCGCAGGATGATCGTTCCCATCAGGATGTGATACCGCGCGAGCACAATGTAAACCCCCTCAATTTTAAATTTTACTTTTAAGTATTTTATTTTATTGTTGAATTTTTTGGATTATTTCTTAGTTAATTGGAAAAGAAAATTCTTGATTTATTTATTTGGATAAATATTTATTTAAGAGTATTTCATAAGACTATTTTTTATTCTATTTATATATTATTATTATTATTATTTGTCAAGTAATACAAATTTTATAGAATTAATTTAGTGCGTAAATGTATTTTCCTTAGATTTTTATATCCTAATATATATGCAAATATATATATATATATATATATATATATATAAGAATTTCTAAAAAACAAAAACCTAAAAACCTATTCCTAACACCCACCCCCACATGCGCGGATAAGTCCAAAGTCGCTACCCCTCTCTCTCATTCAATATATATATATATATATATATATATATATATATATATATATATATATATATATATATATATATATATAACCTATTATTAATAAATAAAACCCTAACCCTATTCTAACCTACCTCTGGCCTCCTCCGACTGCCCCTAGGCCGTGGAATCGCTGGCCGACCACTCAGGTGCACGCGCAGCAGCGGCAGAAGCAGCAGCAGCTCTACGAGCCATATATATATATATATATATATATATATATATATATATATATATATATATATATATATATATAACCTATTATTAATAAAAAAACCTAACCCTATTATAACTTACATCTGGCCTCTGGCGACTACCGCTAGGCCGTGGAGTCGCCGGCCGACCGCTCAGGTGCACGAGCAACAGCGACAGAAGCAGCAGCAGCTCTACGAGCCCATGTTCCCGCCATAATTTATCCTTCCTCGATGATTCATTTCATGCGCCATCTTCTCCGGTATGATCGCAACCTAACCCTCCTTGTGTCCTTTCAAGTATAATATGTTAGTTCACGTTGTGTGAATTTTAAATCGAGTTCCAAAATCAAGAAAAATCATAATTTTTAGGAACCCAAGAACAGTCCATGATACCTACTTTAGGAACCCATATCTTTCTCCACAGTTATAGAAACATCGAACCAATTTTACCTATGTGCAGACCACCTGACCGACAACCAAATCCATAAAATAGTTTAGATTAATTTATAGTTTTTGGCCATTAAAAATAAGGTTAACAGTCATGAAAATATGTTTTCAAAACATTAAAACTTGCGATATAGAGTGCGCCCTGCCAAATGGGACCACCTTATTGCGTACCAATTGCACCAAAAGGCGCGTATGATATATCATGAAGTATGGACTTTCATAAAAGTTGATTTGGACGTGTGTGCATACCGGAAACAACCTGTATCCGTAAAAAGTCCCTCATATCGATGTTTTATAAAATATTCTAGAAGTTTGTGATTGTTCATCGGAATATGACAAAACTTGCGCCAACGGAGTCGTAGTATCAAGTTGGTCATGTAATCCAAGTTTCACGTGATTCCGAGACAGTTGATCGAACCACCATTTTGAAGGTCCCACGATTTGACTTAAAGAGTAATTTTGTGATCGGCTCACCGGAATCCAAAATTGGACATACCGTTGAGTTTGTATCATCGATTATGATTTGTTTGACCTATAAGTTTTTTGCTTTGGCCGAAAATTACCGTTTTACCTCTGTGTCCAAATTGGACGAAAGGGTAAAGTTTTTTGACTATTTCTATGATTCTGAAAATATTAGTGAGATTTATTTTAGCATCTGAAGACGTTCGTTCAGAGTTCATAGTTTCTGATTCATTATTCATAGTTTCTGATTCATTGTGCTTACCGTTTGGACATCTATACTACATTGATTATTTGCCAGAAAAGTATACCTTGCTACTATTACTGTTTATTTACATTCACATCTGCATATTTTATTTCTATCCTTTATTTTCTTATTTATGTATATTATTAAACTGTGCGTCTAAGAAAACTTGGGCGCAACGACGGATGATGTCGTCTTTTGGTTCTTATTTCTTTTGTTATGTATATTAACCTAGAGTTAAGAGCCCACCCAATAATTTTGAGGCATATTTATGTTTCATATGGCACTGACATAGGTGTTACACGAGTTGTGAGTCTCATGTAGATTATGGACTTACGTATTGACTGATCATCAGTACGTATGGGACGTACGATAGGAATACCTACTAATAAAGATATGCTAGAAGACTTAGCAGTTATTAGAGGTATTTGCGTGTTATGGATGTGACACGTTATTAGCATTGGGTAGGGAGAACAATGAGTAAGCGTATGTGGCTCCTTTATACTTTCTTTTTTGGCACGTAAGCTCCGTCGGAGATACGAGGCGTTATAACCCTATTATCTATTGACGGCCTATAACGATTGAAAGACGTTATACCAGTGGCCCCTGGAACTCCGAGAGAACTATGCCCATACTGTTATTTTAGCCAGATAGTCCATACACGAAAAAGTTATTCTTAAACTGCATATCACATAGACGGTTAGGCGACTCTTTTTGGATGTTTATTTTTAGTATATTGTGGCATGCTTTTATGTATCTTGTTACATCTCTCTGCGGACCTGGTCTCTTTCCAGGTGTAGACGATCATGACTATTTGTAGGAGCACAGATCAGGACTTGCTACTTCATTCCCTTCCGAGGAGCTTTTTACTTTCGAGTCTATTGGTTCGTAGTTGAATTGATACTTTTCTGACACTTATTTATTTAGTAGTTGGACTCTATTCATGTTCTAGTTTGGTAGTAAATTTGTCTCCATCCGTCTATTATTCTCATACTTTTCAGACGTAATCATTATGATCTATTGATTAGTTTATATTTATTGACTTGCGTCTGTGGATGAAATTTAATATTGCCTATGAATTGTGACATTATATACCACTTGTAAATTGTTATTCATAATACAACGTACGTTTGTGTTATGGTTTTCATATATTTGAGTTGCCATACACATACGGCTGGCATGATTATATATTCCTAGTCCTACGTATTTTGGGACTGGGGCGTGGTGGCCCATTCAGGTCGAGTGCATATTGCTTTGGTTACGTTACTGTACCGAGCAAGCCTGTATATAGGATTAGATTATAGGATCTCATCCACATATTTGACTTTCTTTCTTGATGCTGTTTCGAATCCTTTGAACTCACTTATCTTCCTTGGTCCTCGAAACTATATTTGCTTAATTACCTTGACATTCTATCATTGTTTCTTCACCTCTCCCTATTTGGAGGGATGAATGTACTTCATAGATGGTTCATAGAGTATAGCCTTCTGTCAGAATATAAGGATCCTTGTAGTTTGGTTTAGAGGATAATTAGGATAGCATGACTACTAAGAAAATAAATTAGAATATTGATAGCTCCCACAAGTTTGTATACCTAATAAACCCTAGCATCCAAATATCTGTAAGTTGATTGACCATTATCCCTTGCTATATTTAGGCATGACTTGAGAGTAGTATAGACACTACTAGGTTTAGTTAGAAATTTGACCATATTGTTTGACCCTAGTATTGAGGAACCAATATAAATTTTAGGTTGGAGATTAGGATTAAACCTAACTTTTATAGTGAGATAATATAAGTGAATTATAAATTTAGATTCATGCCTTGATAGTTAGCAAAGCGGAATCTTAGGAAACCAATATGAAGAGACAAACATTTTTAGCCTAGCAGATCACCTAGAGGCCACCTATTTTGCATTCATAAGTTTTAGTTAGTAATCAACTAAGCTATGTCCTTCCTCTTGCATTACTTATCATAGATCCTTTGGCATTTCTTTGATTCATCCAACCTCGCAATAATTTAAGTATATTCCCTAATCGTGCCAATCTAGGAAGCTATCATGCCCTAGGAAAATATCTCCACTTAGGAAATCATGTGATCATCTGACTATCTATAAGTTACTTTCCCTTTTCCTTCAAACGTAGCTCTATCATCATTATTATATAATCAATGGAACCTAGCAAATGAATAGAATCTTGTCCTTGATCATTCCCCGACCTTGGAAATTAGCATACTACCTCCTCCTATAAAACTATGTTACCATCAAGAGTCTCTATTTAATTTTATAACTTTTTTGTCTGTAACCTTAATTTTAATGCTCGTTACCTTGTGTGAGGATTGAAAATTATTTTCTTTCATCTTTCAAATTGTGCCACGTTCGCTGAATCCAATACTATTGAATATTTTCTTCTTCCAATTATTTTGTTTCCCTCCTTGAGGTTTACTCCTTATTCTCCTATGTGAAACTCGTAATCTCGCTCCATAACCATTGATTTTAAATATTGATTAAAAATTAGATCATGCCACCTTACCTTCTAATTATTGGACAAGTAATTTCTTTATTACGTTAGGATTATAGCTTATTAGTTTTAAACTCTGATTTATGGTTAGTGTTAGAACTTGATAGGTTGAGTTGTTCATTTAGTTTAGATTATGATTTGATAATTATCCTTTAGTTTTAAATCATGTAATCCTTATCCCTATATATATTATATTATCACTCACGTTGAGAGCCAGAAACTTCTTATACAGATTATATTCGCGCACTATGATTAAGACTTTAGGGATGACCATTACCTAGGAACTTTTATAATGCACTAGGATACCCTAATAGTACCAAGAACTTTTCCTCGTATACCTTAATGAGAGTTTCTACCTTATCTACAAGAATAAGGCTATTTTGTAGAATCCCAATAAGGCAGTTACAATATTAGTTGAATATTTGTAAGTTGGGTAGCATGTCCCACAAGTTAGCGTCACATAGTACTTATGACCCATTAATGACGTACAATTGAATGACACTAACTATATGCTAGTGCAAGAAGATAGTATTTATCCAGATTGTAGAACTTTAGAGGTCCATATCCCCATTTGGTCGACCGAAGACTTAGACAAGAAGTTAGTATGGCAACTGTAGAGAAACAAACACCGGACAAGTCTTAGATTCGTAATGGACTTGAACTATTTGTATCTTCATTCATCATAATCTCACGTACTTATATTTTTGGACTATCTTGACTTATGTTGCTATTATAGCCTAGTTTTGCAAGCTTATTCTTTTATCGAGCTTGTTCATGACATACGTGTTAATAGGGATGCATACTAATACATTGTCTAATTAGAATCGGTATATTATTGTCTGATCAACCTTAGTGCACCTGGTTCGCTCTTCATACAACTTTTTTATGTGGATTAAGATATAGCTGACTTAGCTTATTAGACGAATATACTTGTCCTCTAGACAGGCTCAAGCATATCATATTTGTTATGTAACTATACTGATACATGTTTGCGAATAGGAATTTAGCAAAATAGGATCTCAATCCACCACTGACTTGGCAACTCTCTTTGATTCTTCAATCACCTTTGACTCTGTATTTGAATTCGATTATATCTTCCTTGAACTCTTATTGTTTTAGTCTTTCCATATTTCGGAAAGACAATCACTCGTGCTTGACAGAAGTTAGATACATTGATAGTACTAGGTAAATACCCCATAGGAAAATAGCATTACTAGGTGGTGGTCTTTTGTGAGTAAGGACGTAAAATATGTAATATATTTTGTGTTAAAAAATTTTGAGGATTGAATCACGCGAAAAAAAGGAAGTTATCCTTAAGAGTATAGTCTTGTGTGATAGATCAATAAATTCTAAGTTGGGTAGGAGTTGCATTATCAACTTGAGTTGAATGTTATATGAAGGTAAAAATTTTAGACCATAATCAAGTAAGATAAGATCGAGAGAATTAAGTCATTTTAAATTGGAGAATTTTTAGAAAAATGATTAAGTTGATAATGATTTAACTTTAAAGAGAAGAATGCCTTATGGAATAAATTTTTAAATTTGGATATATTAGTATAATTTGAGCATATGATTTAAATTTTGAATATTTGGCGAATTGAGTCATCGATTTAAATTTTGAGGATAAATACAAAATTCTAAACATGAATATTGTTGGATTGAATTTAAAATTTTATAATTTGATGATTTGAATTAAACATTAAATTTTAATTGTTGTAACACTTATTTGAAATTTTGAGGATGTAAATTGAATTTAGAATTTGATGGCTACGAAAATTTTAAATTTGAAACGTGGAATAAAATTTGATGTACTAGATTTTTGGGTTATTTAAATTTTGGAGGCGATTATGATAGCTTGGATCTTGAATTATAATTTGATGTGGGTTATTTAAATTTTGGGAATGTTATATAGATTTAACTTACATTTACGGTATTATTATTTAAATTTGAGAAGAGATTTTTAAAATTAAATTTAAATATTGATTTTGAGAAGAATGTGATGAATTTGATATAGATTTAGATGTGTTATAAAACTTTGGGCGATTACGATTGCCTTAACTTAGATACCAATTTCGAGGATTTAAAATTTAAAGACTTCAACGAGTACAAATGTAGGCATAATGGTTATAGAGAATTTATAGAATAGAGGGATACCATTTTAGATCATTAGATCATAGATAGCTCAAGACCGTTCATGTCACATCCCAGTCTCAAAATACACGGGATCTGGCCACGTGGCAATGGCCAGCTAATACGTCTTCGAGAGATTACCAATTTAATGGACCCAACAAAACGTACTACGGTGTCCTAAAACTAACAAGTCTAATACTATCATACATCAGGTAAATGTCTAATCTCATCCACAATATAACAAGAAGTATTGAAATAAATACTGGAAAATAAGTGCAGAGTCTAAAATATCATAGTACAATCCAGATATGTCTGATGGGAATAAACCCACTATAAAATAAGAGTACTGAAAGACAGAATAAAGAGTATGACTAGAGCATCGGATAACTAGATAAGGAATGCTCCAGTCCTAGGCAGAAGGCCTACCAATGATCAAGGGAACTCTGATGGAAGCACCTCTAGCTCCTTTTCGGATGCGAACCTCGTCTCCTGCCCGGGTCCATACACAATAGGATAGTAAGCCTCGTCCAAATCTGGAAAGGAAACAAATCCTCAGAGGGACGTAACAAGATACAAAAATACATGCCAATATAAATACTGAATAAAATAAAGGGGTATGATAACCATCTAAGTGAATGCAATATGAGAACAACCTTGGTACGTATGGGTAGGTGTAGGTATAACGTCCACACTCCGAAGAGCATGGTATCTGTACATATAACGTCCATTATGCTGAAGAATGAGGTATCTGCAAATATATACATCCGTATCGCTCCGAAGAACGCAATATCTGTATAAAGGAAGTCATTGGATCCGTGGATCCTCCGGATACTACGGATTCCAATGTGTGTATCTCATATGCCTACCAGTTGTCCTCCCCGCCCAATATGGATATACAAGTCGAATACACAACGTGCATACCACATAACTATATGCCAAGTCTCAACTAACTAGATAACCCTAATTATGTACTAAACCGTGATGCATGTCACACGCACCGATAGCTAGTTGGATACGTGAACCCGTATCCCAACATAAGTTTGTCATCGTGATGCGTAAAAAAGTTCTAGGGTCTAGGAAGATATCAGAATATCCTCACAATGGTAGGAGAGTCTGCTAGTCACTAAGTCAAATACACTACTCATCGACGCATTCGTCGACTGCACCCGAGTTAGTCTCGGACGCGCACAGTTATATGTATATTGCAATAAGATATCATACAACAGTTTATAATTTAAATTAAATAGTAAATCAGGCAAGTATACTTGCCTGGGTCCTCAAGCTGCGAGTGCCAATGATCTGCTCCTGAAGTCTCGCCTGAACGGTCCATCGACCCTATATATATAATATAATAATACGATCATCAATCACTATAATAGTACGCACAGTAAACACTATGTTGCAATTACGAACTGACGTAGGAGTCACAACTGGTCGTCTAGCTGGGTCACGTGTGCACGTAGCTAAAGTTTACACGTATCGTATCCTCAATTACCGTGTACACCAAGACAACGAATTAACAAGATACACTATATAAAACTAGTACGTATAATACAGAAAATACCATGTCCTATCTATCATGTTATAAAAATATGTTACAACTATATGACATATAAAACTAAATCATAAATCCTAGCTAACATATTTGTGTGCACAAAACCAGTGTCTAATCCTTGGTCAACACAGTGTTCCTTATTAAAAATAGTCATAATTTATTATGAGGTAATTACTAACATAAATACCTATTCTAAAATATTAACACTTAACACAACACCAGGGTTCATATGCACTACATGTGTCTACACAATATTACATCGACATATACGTATACGACGAATAATAGGAATATACCTAGTCGATGATTTGTGTCCGGAGGGTATCCGCTACACGAGGTGGTCGGTCTCTGGCGTGCACAGAAACTACGACAGTGGCAACGACAATGCGGGTCACAGCAGCACGTACAGCGGCTCCAGCAGCAGCGGCAGTTGCGGTGGCAGGGTGGTCGTGGTGTGGTGGCGAGTTGCTGGCAGTGGTCGGGACGGTGGCTAAGGCGGTGGTGGAGGTGGACGGGGCACTGTGGTGGCGGTGGGGGTGACTGGGGATAAGGATGATGGTGTTGTTGATTGTGATCGGGTCGGTGATGGTGAAGGAGTGATGGAGACGACGGTGGTGGCGGTGATGGTTATTGGTGGTGGTGGGGACGGTGAGATAGGGGTGACGGTGGTGGAGAAGGCGAGGTCGACGGTGGCTATGGGGGAGGAGACGAGCGGAGGGGAGTCGAGTCAAGGGGAGAAGAGTCGGGTGAGGTTATGATGATGGTGATGAAGAACGGAGGTAGAGGTGATGGCTGCTGGGTCGACGTCGACGGGGTGGGAACAGGCAAAGGAGATGGTGGCTGAGGTGGGGGCGGTACGCACTGGATGATCGGGGAAGGAAGAGGCGGTCGGAGGAACGGGTGGCGGTTGGAGGAAAGGGTATTGGGTTGGTGATGGTGGTGGTGAAGTAGTTTTCTTCAGGGTTTTCTTTGGTATGTGGCTGCTGTAGTTTTTTAGAGAGATAGAGAGAGTGTATTATATGTAGGAGAGAGAGAGAGGGGGGGCTCTCCTTGGGATTAGGGCCGGCTGGAAGATATTTTTGGGGAGGTAGAAAACCTCAACATGATGAAGGGATGGCTATGATGGAGGGATTTTGAAATAGAGGATGAGGATGTGAGGAGGGAAAGTTGTAAAAAGTAAAACAAATGGGGGGGAAATAGGGTGGACCGGTCAAGAAGGGGGGGATGAGGTTCTTCATGTGTTGGGTCCAATGGGAGGGGGGTACCTCATTGCATATTTACATAAAAGTCCCTTAACAATTAGGAAATTACACAAATAGTAGAATTTGGGATTGGATAAGGCAAAACACTATGTTTGGTGTGATGTAGTGGGCTAAAATTGTGTGAGGTATTTAGTATGAACCTTGAGGGTGTGAGTGGGGGTTTGGGTTGGAGTTGGGTCTAGTTTTGGGTGAGGTTGGGTCCTTACACCAATTTAATTAAAATTAGTGTAAGTGGTGCTCTTTAATTAATTGGAAATACATAGGGTTAAAATTGGGTGGGACACAAGTGTCATGGCCGTAGTTGTGTTTGATGAACAAAAGAATGGAACTAGGTTTATACGAAACCCTTCCTTTGTTTACAAACAAGAAAAAAGAGAGTATAATTAATCCTATACGAGGATGTTAAGTACAATAAAAATAATTCTGGGGAAATATTGCTATAGGAGTCTGATTTGCGGTCGATCACTTTGTCCCTTGGACCACACGATGATAAAAAAGTACTGTAGAAGGAGAAGAAGCTTCAAAGTTTGCAAGTGGGATTGAACTGTCAACCAACACACTCTGTCACCCTCACATTTCCAGTTAAGGGTAGTTTGGCAATTGACACGGAAATTTTATTTTTAGGAGGATTGTATTTAATATTGTGCATGAATAATTAATTATTTGTTTTATTATTTAGTATTTGATTAGACGTAGTATTTATTTTAGACTTGTGTAGTGGACCTAACCTATTTTATTAGATGCATGAACCCAACTTTTGGATGAGTTTAGTTTGGGCCCATTTAATTAGGCCCATGGATTAGGAGGTTGGATTTAATTAGTGAACCATTAGACTAGAACCTTTCTCCTTAATTAATTTCTTCATGAGAGGCCCCAAGGAGTATTTTGGACATTATACATTGCTTGGAGAGGGGTTTATGACCAGCCATAATTAGGAGGAGAGAGAGTGCTCTCATTTCATTTCTTCCCCAAATTTCTAGATCTACTTTTTTCCTCTTCCAATTTTCCTCCATTCCCCCATCAATTCTCCATCAATTCTTCTCAAATCTCTTTCTAAATTCATCATTGAGACCTCTACACCAAGGATCTACAAGCAAGGAACAAGGAACAAGGAGAAGGAGGCCACGATCTACAAGGAGAGGAGCTACTTTGCATTTGGAGACTTTTCATTGGGAATCCATCTCCCAATAGGTACATTTCAGTTTTTCCCCTTCTATTAGACTCTAGATCTAAGATTTTACCATGAGAAACCAACCCACATGCATAGGTTATCCATAGGATTTGGTTTTGGGATGATCGGAGACCTACGGTGGAAGTTACGTGCATTTTGGTGCCAATTTTGGGGGAATTCCGAAATTGGCACATGTTGTGTTTGTCAATTGGTCAATTAGACCAAATTGACATATGATTGTTTGTTTGTGACTAGTGTCGTATCCACAATTGGATACGTGTAGGACGTACCTCGTCAATTTGACGAAACGGGTTAATTTTGGAGGTTTTCCTCCGACACGGGGCCTTGTGCATATCGCATTGAGACACTGACACGTAGACACACTAATTACTATACGTGTTGTTCATAATTGGTGTATTGGACTTGCTCATATCCTCCGGGATGCGTTTGGTTGTGTGTTGGAGCCGTATCACACACGTATCATAGAGCAAGTGTGATACGGGTGTGATGCACCCCATGTGTTTGATGTTTTGTTTTTCTCTTTGTACGCGCATGTGTATTTATATATGTATAACCTATCTATGTATTTTATAGAGTATATAATAGTATATTTTGAGTTATGTATTTATGTGTATCTATAAGTGGGTGTTATATGCTTCATAGATATGTATATCTATAGGTGTTGGTTTATATATAGATATATATGTTGGCTCATATGGTTATATGTATTATGTGTGTGATTATATATGTACATAGTAGTGTTAGAATGTTGTGTAGTATTGTGTGCCTATGTGTGTGCTTGAGTGAGTGAGAGGGACTCGACATTTTTAGTGAAGAGCAGCTCGAGGGGCAGCCAACTACTCGGGGAGCAGTGCACTGAAGGATGCATTGTGCATCAAGGGATTAAGTTCATCAACTGAAGGTATCAAGCTCCCACTGTGCATATTACCTAGCACAGCACGAGCAACAAGAGGGAATCGAGCCACAGCAGTGCTAGCAGCAGCACGAATTAGTAGAGCACTGTGCAGAGTATCTGCACAGTTGCAGTTTCTGATATGCACTGTACAGTGCACTGCAGTAAGAGAGTTTAGCAAGTAGCAGACATGTATCACTGCACTGTGGTGATCAGTGTGCTTTACAGTACACAGCAGAGGGGAGTCTTCATGGCAGTCTCGAGCAAAACTAGTCATTCAACAAGGAAGCATGCAAAAGTAATATAATCCAACAGTGACCCATATGTGTGCAGCCTCGTACACAAGCAGCAAGCAGCAGAGGGAGCTTCTCGAGCAAAGCCAATTGCACTGTGCAGCATCAAGCCAAGTAGCATGTTGCTGCAGCAGCCAATGCCAGCAAGTGCAAGCATCAATGTACAACGTGTATCGGGTTTCCACAGTGTGCAATGCCATGAAGGAACTCAGCACAGCAGCCTTCAGTGCTTGTGCAAGTCTTGCACAGACACTAGAGGCAGTTCAACTGGAGAAAAGATGCAGCAAACCTGAAACCGAGCATAGTGACAGTTTATGTTCAGATTTTTCTTGTGCAGCAATGCACATTCAGTGCGATCTACAACAGCAAAAAGCAGGCAGTGCACAGCATCCACAATGTATTATACACTGTTGTATCAGCTGTAGGTGCAGAGTATCAGAGGTGTGCAGGGCAGCCCCAACTGTAGAGTGTGTAGCACGAGCATAGGAGATTCATGCACAGTCCTGCAGCATTGTGTAGCTGCTGTGCCTATCAGTTCCCAGTCCCCAGTTAGGCAACAACTGCTGCATTGCATAGCTTGTTGTCGGGTCTTGGGGCAAAGGGATTATAGTGTAGAAGAGGGTATGGCACGAGTGCAGTGTTTGTGCACACAATGGCAGCAGATAACTGTACTAGTGAGAGCAGTATCAGTTTCAGCAAGGGGGGAAACATGGCAGCAGCTAGTGCAGACCTCGTGCACAACTCCCTGCAGCAGGGATGCACAGCATGTGCAGGAGGCTTTAGTATCTACAGCAAGGAAGCTACTCACTGCAGCATGTTATAGTATAAATATCAGCATTCACTGCACTGATGGCAAGGTGCAGCAGTTTCAGCATCAACCTTAGCAAGCAAATGCATCACTGGGAGCAAAACTGAAGCAACAGCTATAGCCAACACTGCAGTCAGTAGTTGCAGCAATGCACAGCAAGTCAAAGAGGATCACTGTGCAGTATCTGAGCAGTATCTGTGCAGCCAGTGCACAAATTGGTTTCAGTATCAGTGTTGGTACCAGTTTCAGATTGAGGTTTTGGTTAGTAGTTAAGGTATAGGGTTTAGTTATTAGGTATGGGTAGCTTGTGAGTGTAGTGATTAGTAGCCAGTGAGGTTCAGTATCATTGGAGTCAGTAAGCTTAGTTCAGTCACCAGGTATTGAAGTAATGGTTAACTAGTTGAGTTGGTAGTGGTTTAGCGACTTAGATAAGTTTGTGTATTAGTTAATAGTTAGCTAAATAGTTGTTAGTTGAGTTTATGGGTAGTATAGTTAGTTGCTTATAGTCAGTATCAGTAGGTATCAGTTTAGTTCAGTTGGATTTTTGGTTTAGTGGAGATATTGGGTTGTTAGTTATCAAGTTTTGGGTTATGGTTAATAATTAGTTAGGTCTTATATTTATATGTACTTATTTATGTAATTAGTCAGTTATGTATTTTAGTATATAGTATTTATATCTGGTTAGTTAGAGATGTGTATGGGTAAGTTGATAGTATATGGTAGTTAGTGGGTAGGTATTACATAGATAGCTATTTTAAGTACTTAGTATATATATTGTTATAGTTAGCATATGAGTTTTGACTTTTGAGGTATCGTATTTCAACTGTTTTGTTATAATATTATAATATTTGGCTTGTATACATATATAAACCTATTTTTATATTAAGAAAACTTGCGTATCTTAGGATACGACTTTTTGAGAGACTTTTTATATCGTAGCTTAGCTAGTATAGACTAGTTTCATAATGTATTGACTTAGTGACTTAGTATTAGACTCTTGCAACCTAGATTTCATCGATTTGACTTAGAAATGGCCTTGTGACCTAGATGTTGACTAGTTTAACTTAAACTCATTCCAACACCTTATATTAATGCTATATTTCATCTATAGGTTGTGTGACACCAGTTCGGACACAGTTTGACATTCATTGCTTGGACGACAGGCGAGTACATTCTCTGATAGTTTTCATTAATTGTTAATTACTATAATGCAAGAATTTAGAAATGTTTTACATGACTCTTGACATATTGGTACACGGACTAGTATACATATGGATCAGTCATGGGATGTTACATATATATTGTTCATTGTTTCTCGTGTTCTCAATGTTTAACTTAGACAATGTTTCGTGTTCAACATTCATGTTTAATTTAGACAATATTTCGTGTTCAATGTTCAATGATCAATATTTCGTGTTCAAGGTTTATGGTTTACATGGCCTTGAGTATCTTGTATCACAACGTGTCATGGTTGGATCCATTGTACTAGTTGGGGGAAAGGAGAAATGTTAGCTAGGTATGTGATCAAATCCTAGACAATGTTTTATGTTAACTTAGACAATGTTTATCCAACGTTAAAGTAGACAATGTTCACCCAAGCCGATCACATATCTATCTAGTATTTCAATCACTTAGTATAGTTACAGTTCTTTACCACATTGTTCATTGTTTACCTGTTCTTCCACCATAGTTGATATTATTCATTGTTTCTCGTCTTGTATTATATTCTCTATTTCTGTTTATAGTCATTATCAATTAATTGGAACTGTTATTGGGTTGTACTTTGCTCCATTCCTGACTGAAAAATATTTTTCAGATGAATGGTTAGAGAGGATGTGTCCCACTCACTATGGACTGACAGATGGAGTGTCACCTGAGAATAGTGCCAGAGATTGAGGCCTCTTAGACTTCCATACATTATAGTAGTTTTCCTATTTTAGACATTGGTTTGTATTATTGTTTGAGATCTGGAGTTGTGTTGAGTTGGAGATGGTTATGTAATGTATTGAGACTTGTATTTCTTATTCTTTCTATTCTATATCGTGCGTTCATCTTCCTTCAGTTTTATATGTGATTGAGTATTATTTGGTATTGAGATGACATGGCAGTATTTATATACTTTGTGTGAGATTTAGATAGTATAATAGACCAAGACAGCGTTCTACCGCCGATTCTGCGGCGTAGGCTGGACGTACCCACGTACTCGTGCCCCTATACCGGGTGCGGGTCGTGACACGTTTTTAGTGGTGGCCCATGCAGGTCAGGCTTCGCATAAGTGCGATGTCGTGGTAGTGCGACGACTTAGTTGTACTACTGCGAGCCTACGAAAGGATAGGATATAGGATACTAGGCTGAGAGGGATACTCAATCACAACTAGAAAATAATTTTAACATAATTGTATCTTGTCATCTTCATTCTGAATATCGTTTTCCTTGAAAAATTTTGTCCTTCCTTGATGATATCGTATCTTGCTCAATATTGATTTCTTATTTTGAATCTGTCTTCAGAATGCCGCCGAAGATGCGTTCCCAGCGCTCAGGCGCAATGTCAGCACGATCAGTCACTCCATCACCCTTGAGGACAGCACCCTCAGACGAAGGACCAGTACCTATATTCAGGAGGTCATCTTTACCAGTCCAGGTGGGCGTATCTGCAGCAGCTTTCGGAGGTGCTCCACCTCCAGTACCGAGGACAGGGCAGACAGTTTCCGAGGATTTTCTACCTCCGCCACCTGCAGTGGATCAGACGCAGATGTTCACGCTCTTCCAGCAGATAATGGAGGCACAGCAGCGACAGTCCGAGGTCCTGTGACAGAGCGTGGAGAATGCTCATCGGATCGCGCTTGCAGCAGTTGAGAGAGCTACCGCCCAGCCACTGACGGCACCAGCTCAGTTTATTCCGCATCAGCCGAGGCCGGGTACTATCATAGACTTCAAGAGGATGGGCCTGAAAGATTTTAGGGGCACAGAAGGAATTATCTATGTGGATGAGTGGATCGAGGACATCGAGCGGAACCTGCGGCTGGTGCAGATTCCAGAGATGCTACATATAGAGGCGGCGGGTTGTATGATGTTCGACATTGCTTTGACATGGTTCAGGACAGACCCAAGGATATCAGCGTCGGGAATTACTTGGGAAGTTTTCAAGAAACTGTTCAAAGAGAAGTTCTTCCCGGATGTGGCTCAGAGTACTTTGGAGAGTCAATTTCAGAACCTCGTCCAAGGGAACTTGACGGTGGACGAGTATACGGCAGAGTATTGCCGATTGGGACGATTTGTTGAGGGACAGAATCCTCGAGCCAGAGCTAGCAAGTTCAGAAAGGGACTGAATAGTGAGATTAAGTCTCACACTAATGAAGACCGTACCGCTACGTTTGAGGAAATTTTGAGACATGCGCAGCGGACGGAAGATGATTTGGAGCTTGGCTCCAAGAGGCCGGGAGACACCGGAGGAGCAAGTAGTGGTGCGGGGCTAGCAAAGCACACCCACTTTCAGCAGCCGAGAGTATATCAACACCAGCAGTACCTTGTGCCAGTTAGGGCACCAGCTCAACAGATACAACAGTTTCAGGGGCCAGTACATCAGGCACCGCAGCAGCCTCAGGGGCAGATTCAGCAGACTTTCCCTTGTGCCTATTGTGGAAGGCAAGGACATGGTTGGGAGAACTGTCGGGAGAGACTCAGACTATGCTTGTATTGTGGTTCCCCTGACCATCAGGTGAAGGAGTGTTCCAACAACCCGTATGGACCAAATCGCGGTCAGAGAGGTAGAGCTAGGCTATCCGTGGTACCGCAGACTAATCAGCACCAACATGGAGAGCCACCCCAGCAGGGCAGAGCATTTGCAATGGCAGATAGAGAGGATGACACTTCAGGTGATCAGTTAGCTAGTTTCGTCCTGTTTATTTTTTTTCTATCTGTTGTTGTGTGGTTAGTTATTGCTTTATAGACTGCTTGCGTGTTATTGTGTAATTAGTATACCCTGGCGGAGACTGCAAAACTATGATGGACAAAGACCATAGTTAGTGATGTGTGTTTTAGTTTAGACTGGGTTGATCTAGAGGGGGTTACGATCATATTTAATTTCGAGGACAAAATTTTTCTAAGGTGGGTAGGATTGTCACCCTCATATTTCCAGTTAAGGATAGTTTGGCAATTGACACGGAAATTTTATTTTTAGGAGGATTGTATTTAATATTGTGCATGAATAATTAATTATTTGTTTTATTGTTTAGTGTTTGATTAGACGTAGTATTTATTTTAGACTTGTGTAGTGGGACCTAACTTATTTTATTAGATGCATGAACCCAACTTTTGGATGAGTTTAGTTTGGGCCCATTTAATTAGGCCCATGGATTAGGAGGTTGAATTTAATTAGTGAACCATTAGACTAGAACCTTCCCCCTTAATTAATTTCTTCATGAGAGGTCCCAAGAGGTATTTTGGACATTATACATTGCTTGGAGAGGGGTTTATGACCAGCCATAATTAGGAGGAGAGAGAGTGCTCTCATTTCATTTCTTCCCCAAATTTCTAGATCTACTTTTTCCCTCTTCCAATTTTCCTCTATTCCCCCATCAATTCTCTATCAATTCTTCTCAAATCTCTTTCTAAATTCATCATTGAGACCTCTACACCAAGGATCTACAAGCAAGGAACAAGGAACAAGGAGGAGGAGGCCACGATCTACAAGGAGAGGAGCTACTTTGCATTTGGAGACTTTTCATTGGGAATCCATCTCCCAATAGGTACATTTTAGTTTTTCCCCTTCTATTAGACTCTAGATCTAAGATTTTACCATGAGAAACCAACCCACATGCATAGGTTATCCATAGGATTTGGTTTTGGGATGATCGGAGACCTACGGTGGAAGTTACGTGCATTTTGGTGCCAATTTTGGGGGAATTCCGAAATTGGCACATGTTGTGTTTGTCAATTGGTCAATTAGACCAAATTGACATATGATTGTTTGTTTGTGACTAGTGTCGTATCCACAATTGGATACGTGTAGGCCGTACCTCGTCAATTTGACGAAATGGGTTAATTTTGGAGATTTTCCTCCGACACGGGGCCTTGTGCATATCGTATTGAGACACTGACACGTAGACACACTAATTACTATACGTGTTGTTCATAATTAGTGTATTGGACTTGCTCGTATCCTCCGGGATGCGTTTGGTTGTGTGTTGGAGCCGTATCGCACACGTATCATAGAGCAAGTGTGATACGGGTGTGATGCACCCCATGTGTTTGATGTTTTGTTTTTCTCTTTATACGCGCATGTGTATTTATATATGTATAACCTATCTATGTATTTTATAGAGTATATAATAGTATATTTTGAGTTATGTATTTATGTGTATCTATAAGTGGGTGTTATATGCTTCATAGATATGTATATTTATAGGTGTTGGTTTATATATAGATATATGTGTTGGCTCATATGGTTATATATATTATGTGTGTGATTATATATGTACATAATAGTGTTAGAATGTTGTGTAGTATTGTGTGCCTATGTGTGTGCTTGAGTGAGTGAGAGGGACTCGACATTTTTAGTGAAGAGCAGCTCGAGGGGCAGCCAACTACTCGGGGAGCAGTGCACTGAAGGATGCATTGTGCATCAAGGGATTAAGTTCAGTCAACTGAAGGTATCAGGCTCCCACTGTGCATATTATCTAGCACAGCACGAGCAACAAGAGGGAATCGAGCTACAGCAGTGCTAGCAGCAGCACGAATCAGTAGAGCACTGTGCAGAGTATCTGCACAGTTGCAGTTTCTGATATGCACTGTACAGTGCACTGCAGTAAGAGAGTTTAGCAAGTAGCAGACATGTATCACTGCACTGTGGTGATCAGTGTACTTTACAGTACACAACAGAGGGGAGTCTTCATGGCAGTCTCAAGCAAAACTAGTCATTCAACAGGGAAGCATGCAAAAGTAATACAATCCAACAGTGACCCATATGTGTGCAGCCTCGTACACAAGCAGCAAGCAGCAGAGGGAGCTTCTCGAGCAAAGCCAATTGCACTGTGCAGCATCAAGCCAAGTAGCATATTGCTGCAGTAGCCAATGCCAGCAAGTGCAAGCATCAATGCACAACGTGTATCGGGTTTCCACAGTATGCAATGCCATGAAGGAACTCAGCACAGCAGCCTTCAGTGCTTGTGCAAGTCTTGCACAGACACTAGAGGCAGTTCAACTGGAGAAAAGATGCAGCAAACCTGAAACCGAGCATAGTGACAGTTTATGTTCAGATTTTTCTTGTGCAGCAATGCACATTCAGTGCGATCTACAATAGCAAGAAGCAGGCAGTGCACAGCATCCATAATGTATTATACACTGTTGTATCAGCTGTAGGTGCAGAGTATCAGAGGTGTGCAGGGCAGCCCCAACTGTAGAGTGTGTAGCACGAGCATGGGAGATTCATGCACAGTCCTGCAGCATTGTGTAGCTGCTGTGCCTATCAGTTCCCAGTCCCCAGTTAGGCAACAACTGCTGCATTGCATAGCTTGTTGTCGGGTCTGGGGGCAAAGGGATTATAGTGTAGAAGAGGGTATGGCACGAGTGCAGTGTTTGTGCACACAATGGCAGCAGATAACTGTACTAGTGAGAGCAGTATCAGTTTCAGCAAGGGGGAAACATGGCAGCAGCTAGTGCAGACCTCGTGCACAACTCCCTGCAGCAGGGATGCACAGCATGTGTAGGAGGCTTTAGTATCTACAGCAAGGAAGCTACTCACTGCAGCATGTTGTAGTATAAACATCAGCATTCACTGCACTGATGGCAAGGTGCAGCAGTTTTAGCATCAACCTTAGCAAGCAAATGCATCACTGGGAGCAAAACTGAAGCAACAGCTATAGCCAACACTGCAGTCAGTAGTTGCAGCAATGCACAGCAAGTCAAAGAGGATCACTGTGCAGTATCTGAGCAGTATCTGTGCAGCCAGTGCACAAATTGGTTTCAGTATCAGTGTTGGTACCAGTTTCAGATTGAGGTTTTGGTTAGTAGTTAAGGTATAGGGTTTAGTTATTAGGTATGGGTAGCTTGTGAGTGTAGTGATTAGTAGCTAGTGAGGTTCAGTATCATTGAAGTCAGTAAGCTTAGTTCAGTCACCAGGTATTGAAGTAATGGTTAACTAATTGAGTTGGTAGTGGTTTAGCGACTTAGATAAGTTTGTGTATTAGTTAATAGTTAGCTAAATAGTTGTTAGTTGAGTTTATGGGTAGTATAGTTAGTTGCTTATAGTCAGTATCAGTAGGTATCAGTTTAGTTCAGTTGGATTTTTGGTTTAGTGGAGATATTGGGTTGTTAGTTATCAAGTTTTGGGTTATGGTTAATAATTAGTTAGGTCTTATATTTATATGTACTTATTTATGTAATTAGTCAGTTATGTATTTTAGTATATAGTATTTATATCTGGTTAGTTAGAGATGTGTATAGGTAAGTTGATAGTATATGGTAGTTAGTGGGTAGGTATTACATAGATAGCTATTTTAAGTACTTAGTATATATATTGTTATAGTTAGCATATGAGTTTTGACTTTTGAGGTATCGTATTTCAACTGTTTTGTTATAATATTTGGCTTGTATACATATATAAACCTATTTTTATATTAAAAAAACTTGCGTATCTTAGGATACGTCTTTTTGAGAGACTTTTTGTATCGTAGCTTAGCTAGTATAGACTAGTTTCATAATGTATTGACTTAGTGACTTAGTATTAGACTCTTGCAACCTAGATTTCATCGGTTTGACTTAGAAATGGCCTTGTGACCTAGATGTTGACTAGTTTAACTTAAACTCATTCCAACACCTTATATTAATGCTATATTTCATCTATAGGTTGTGTGACACCAGTTCGGACACAGTTTGACATTCATTGCTTGGACGACAGGCGAGTACATTCTCTGATAGTTTCCATTAATTGTTAATTACTATAATGCAAGAATTTAGAAATGTTTTACATGACTCTTGACACATTGGTACACGGACTAGTATACACATGGATCAGTCATGGGATGTTACATATATATTGTTCATTGTTTCTCGTATTCTCAATGTTTAACTTAGACAATGTTTCGTGTTCAACATTCATGTTTAATTTAGATAATGTTTCGTGTTCAATGTTCAATGATCAATGTTTCGTGTTCATGGTTTATGGTTTACATGGCCTTGAGTATCTTGTATCACAACGTGTCATGGTTGGATCCATTGTACTAGTTGGGGGAAAGGAGAAATGTTAACTAGGTATGTGATCAAATCCTAGACAATATTTTATGTTAACTTAGACAATGTTTATCCAACGTTAAAGTAGACAATGTTCACCCAAGCCGATCACATATCTATCTAGTATTTCAATCACTTAGTATAGTTACAGTTCTTCACCACATTGTTCATTGTTTACCTGTTCTTCCACCATAGTTGATATTATTCATTGTTTCTCGTCTTGTATTATATTCTCTATTTCTGTTTATAGTCATTATCAATTAATTGGAACTGCTATTGGGTTGTACTTTGCTCCATTCCTGACTGGAAAATATTTTTTAGATGAATGGTTAGAGAGGATGTGTCCCACTCACTATGGGCTGACAGATGGAGTGTCACCTGAGGATAGTGCCAGAGACTGAGGCCTCTTAGACTTCCATACGTTGTAGTAGTTTTCCTATTTTAGACATTGGTTTGTATTATTGTTTGAGATCTGGAGTTGTGTTGAGTTGGAGATGGTTATGTGATGTATTGAGACTTGTATTTCTTATTCTTTCTATTCTATATCGTGCGTTCATCTTCCTTCAGTTTTATATGTGATTGAGTATTATTTGGTATTGAGATGACATGGCAGTATTTATATACTTTGTGTGAGATTTAGATAGTATAATAGACCAAGACAGCGTTTTACCGCCGATTCTGCGGCGTAGGCTGGACGTACCCACGTACTCGTACCCCTATACCGGGTGCGGGTCGTGACACACTCTGTCTATGCTCTCTCTCTCTTTTGATTCGATCTCTTATCTTGATCTCCTCTTTTTCGACCTTGACCTCCCCTTTTTTACTCTATGACTAGGAGTCTCTATTTATAGAGTTCAGTCACAGTAACTGTCCAGTCGGCGTAGAAGCCAAACTGTGGAGAGAGTTGCACTATTTATGCGGCAGTTATAATAACTGCTACCCACGTCTGAATGATCTCCTGAATTCGTGTGTGACGCGTATCCCATTATGTGGTAACGTGTATAACTGCCTCTCGAAAATCACGGCATGCAAGCCACGTAGGTAACTGCCCCTCGCGTAGAGATGGTTGGCATGAAAGCCAACTGACTGTCTTGTTGGCGTAAAAGCTAAATAGTTGTCTTGTTGGCGTAAAAGCCAAATAGCTATCTTGTTGGCGTAAAAGCCAAATAGCTATCTTGTTGGTGTAAAAGCTAAATTCTGCGTAAAGCTTGATGCTGCATAAATGGTAACCAGCGTAGAAATAGCCAATTATCTTTCTTGACTGAGGTCTTGAGCGTATTCTGGGCTAAATAGCCTTATCACATACCTTTGCAAATATAGCCTGAGTTGGCGTATTTCGAGGAGATAGCATACGGCGTGCTCCTATAGTTGAAAATAGCCTGGTTGGCATATTTTGAGGAGATAGCATACGGCGTGCTCCTATAGTAGAAAATAGCCTGGTTGGCGTAACATGCAGGGATAGTGATGTGAGCGTATTAGCCCTAGTTTTAGCTCTCCCAGTCATTAAAAATAGAACAAAATCTTGTGCATTAAATACAGAGATCTGCCCCTATCTCACGCATTAACTGCAGAGATATGCCTCGAGTTCTGTTACAAAAAATAGCTTTTGACGTGGCATCTGATTTTGTCTTATCTTGAGCGTAAAAACTCATCTCTGCCTGTGTAGAATAGGCAGCGTATTCCTTGAATGAGTAAAAATGACTTGTATCAAGGATATGTTACTAAATGATAGCCTGGGCCTCTGTGCAGAATCATCATCACAGCCATCCTCTCGATCATCGTGCAGTACTTTTGTCAGGAGTCAGGTTCACTGTTCTGTCTGATAGATTCATTCGAGGAATACGAAGAGTTCCTCGTATGAATTTACGTTGCATTAAAAATAAACGTATTTTACGCCGGTGGGAGGTGTAGCAACCTTTTACGCCAAAACAGTCTTGAAGTGCTGCTTTACGCGGGCATCTCTGAAGTCATATTTTATGCCACACAGCACTGAAGCTCTGTTTTACGCGGGCTTCATGTATGTTGGAGGTTTTGCGCGTATAATTCCCCAGCATATTTTTCATGCTTCTACAAGACCCCCTTCAAAGTTTTTTAAATTCCTCGTAATTTGAAATACTTTGAATGAAGCATGAAACGTTCAAATTTAACTCGTTCTACGAGGCTAATTTTTTGAAGATATTTAGGAAGTTGTTGGAATTTGGTATGTTCTCTTCTGCCTATATAAAGGCAAGCGAGTGAACCTGTTTTTCCATACTTCCTTCACCAAAAAGATGGTTGCCGAGATCTATCGGGCTTACCTGAGGAAGAAGATCATGCTCTTCCAACATGTAAGGAGCCGTAAAAAGATGCATCTTTGAGAAAATATCCTCTGCAACGATGGATCATGGAAGGATATCATAGCTTCCTTTGCTCGGGATAATCAGCATTTTTATATGGCGATTCGTCCAGGAGAGAGGAAGGGTCTCATCGGACCACACAGCTTGCTAGCTGTATTTTCTCCTATTATGAAGCTGGACGCAAGTGGGCAGCTCGGCCCTGTCTTCCAGTATTGTGTTGCGTCTGAATCCCTAACACAATTCTAGGCATGGCCACCATGGCGTATGGGGGGCTTGAATAATTTACACAGGCCCAGTTTTGTATCCTCCCGCCATTGACCATTTTCTTGTTCATCGGTCGAAGAAGGCGATAAAGTGCCGTAGAAGAAGAAAAAGATCTCCATCAAATGAGAACCCGGCGCAATAGATTCCCATCGTGATCTTGAATATTAATAAAAAATCATTTGTAAAATGGATTTCCATCATATGTAATCATGATCTTAGGTACTTATTACTAATTACATGTATTTTTGCTAAGTTATATAAAAATGTTCAAAACATAAGATTAATACTTATGTAGCTCTGTGTTGCCATATCATCTATAGGTTGTCCCCCCTTCCTATGAGTGACGAGGAACACTGTCACCATATTCGTGTCCTCACCCCTCCGAACCTGTTAAAAAATATATTATTTGTTCTTAAAGTAAAAAAATAGGCCACGATGATTAAAAATTGTACGTATACAATGAAAGACGTACCAAGCAACAAAAATATTTCGTCATCAGAATCGACCCACCACACCACTTTCTCGTCCTCTGTCGAGCCGCCTTGGCCTTCTCCGACTTTTTCCTATACCTATCCTCATTGAATCTAGCCCTCATTGCACTCCACTTCTCAGTCATGATCCAACCATGGATTAGTTGTCCCAATTGATCACGATTCTTCTATTCATTGATCGTATCCTGTATTAGCTTGGCGGCGACGACAAAAAACTGTTGCTTGATCTGTAAGCCCGGAGTGGTGGATAAAAATATGTTCTCTACAAGAAGTATAATAGTAACTTATAAAATATTAACATAAAAATATTACTGATATTAAAATTAAATATACTTTTACCTTGAAGTGCCCAAACCAGAACATCTTTCCCTCTTCTGAGGCATCCGAGTAGTTTATCCATGGCCCACTATAGTTTGCCTCAGAAAATATCCTAGTGCTCTCTGTACCGTCGGAGGACGATATCTATATATACATTGATAATTAAACTCATTAAAAAGTGAATATATATATATATATATATATATATATATATATATATATATATATATATATATATATATATATAAGAAATAAATAAATAATTAACTTACTTTGTAGGCCCATCGGCCCAAATCTCCATTCTCGTCTCATCCGACGGAGCGCACGGAGAATCACTCTGATATGGAGACAGAGTTAGCTCGACCGCCATTTCTGTAAACCCTCTCGATTTATTCTGTAGATAGTTAGGGTGGACTTAGAAAATTTTAGTTTTTGGTAGCAGATGTCGAGGTTTAGAGTAGAGATAATTTATCTGATATTTAATTCATTTAATTAAAACCCTTGGCGTGCCCTGTCATTCCTAAATTAATCGGAGCCCAATATCAGCCCATAAATTCCATCGGGCTATTGTACTTTTGACTTGACTTGCCAAATTAGGCACTGGACTTTTCTGTCTTTTAAAATTAGTTTTTGTGTGCTCTAAATTAATTGCACAATATTCTGAAAATCGTAACCCATATTTAATTTCGTGTCGGACACCTGTGTCGTTACCCTAAATTTTGGGTTACCAACTTAACCCGTTGAGCCGGACCAACTAAAGGGTCCAAGACTGATTTCAAGCCCCCACCATTTTTGACCTTTGCGTCATTTCCGGATTTTGAACCAAAGTGCCCCCATTTAATTTAAATTTGCGGGACACTTTTTTTCTATTTAAATCGGGGATACCAACTTTGTAAATCCTATTTTTAATCCTAAATTAATTCCAATGCCATTTTAATTAAACTCGTGCCTAACGCACAATACCTCCTCACCATGAAAATTACTAAACACAATTTTCTCCACAATTTTTATGTTATTTTATGTGTTCATACAATTTCCCGAATTTAAGGGGCTAAGTTGCAAATAATGAAATTATGTGTCATCACCCTATTGGCCATGAACAATGGAGAGGTCCCAAAATGGGGTCCCATTCTCACCCATCTATTCACCCCCTTCATGAAGAAACCCACTTCTCTTCATGACAAATCACCACCCTCCATTTTGAATGACACCATCACAACCATCCATCACTTCACAAACCCCTATAAAATAACACCTCACCCCACCCTCAATGCACACCACCGGCCCTAATCCCAAGGAAAACTCCCCTCTCTCTCTCTCCTCACTCCTTCATTTTTCCCCATGCAAAGCTTCTCCTCTCTCCATTATTTTTCTTCTTCTTCTTCCTCCATTCTTCTTCTTCCTTAGTTTCTTCTTCCTCTTGGAGAACTCCGGCCGACGAATCATCTCCGCCCAGGCCGTGCCACCGCTCTGACCCCGAGCTGTATATCACCTCCGGCCGCTGAGCAGCCCCGACCCCGCGGCTGTGCATCACCTCCGGCCGTTGAACAGCCCCGACCCCGCGGCTGTGCTCACCCCTGGCCACTGAGCAGCCGCCGACCAGAGGCTGTGCTGTCCCGACCTTCCCGCCGGCACAGATCCCCCCCACTGTGCGTCCCGCCGACCGAACTGTGGTTCCTTCCCCGCCGTCGGACTGTGCATCCCCGTCCGACCATCAATTTACCACCACCATCACCACCAGTTTACCACCACCATCAATACCACTACCACCACCAGTTTTCACTACCACCATCGTCACCACCACCCCCGGCCACCTTCTCCTACCGTACCCGGCACCGTCGTCGTCAAGGTCGACTCTCCACCTATCTTCATTTTATTTCCAGATTTGTTTTGGTTAATTAGGATAGTGTTTATATATGTGAAATGCTAGCTAGGGTTTTGGATTATATATGTGAATGGCTAGTGTAATGTGATAATTGAAAAATATGATTGAGGTATATATAGGTTGAGGTTAATGATGATTAAATATGAATATGGATGAGGTTGTGTTTAATGAGGTTTAATATATTTCTAGTATTTATGTAGTGATGAGATAAATGATTAGTGTAGTGTAATACTTGAACTACGGGATTATGGTTTATATTGGCTAAGGCTAATGATGATTAATGCGAATATGCATTTTAATGACTTGAGGTGGTGTTAACATGTTTTAGGGTTTATTTAGTGTAGTGACCTTGTAACTTATGTTTTATGAAGTTGGATTGGATGTGGTACTTGGATGAAAATTAGGGTTGGCTTCTACATAAATTAACGCGATTTAATTAAGCTATGTACTCGAGGAGAATAGAGTTTTGACCTTGGAGCCAACTAATCAGGATGTATCGTACATGGTGGAAAAATGTTTGTTTATTTACGGGGAATTAAATCGAGGAGAGAGTACTGATGATTAGCTGATTTGACCATCGTACCGATAGTCAACTGTGGTCAACCCCCCTAGTGACTTATCCCTGTGAGTCATAGCTGAGACTGAGTTTTGGTGTAGATGTATGTAGCACCCCTGTCTGTCGTAAAATAGATTATTGATTCTGGTTTTTGATTCATCTCTAGGTACTGTGGGACCTGAGGACTTGGACGCGGTTCCAGAACCCCGTCATCAGCAGCCGCACGCAGGCAAGTGTACCTTGCCACCTTGTATTTCAGTTTACAGATACTTATTGTTTTTTATGTACTTCGTGCACATATTTATGTTGACGTTCGATACTCCGTGTCCGGTTCATAACCGGGTGTTGACATTCGATGTAACGTCTTAGTATAATTGCTAGATGCTTCACAGCACCTCGATGCACGTACCTAAGTACATCGATACCCCATGACACATTTATACACCGTGATTGTGCCAGATTCCTGTTTCCTGATACTGACATCATAACCAGAGACTGGGACGACCTTAGGGTCACGTCTGTTGAGTCAATTCTGTGCGTCGAGACTGTAGTTAGAGGTTCAGGTTTAACGCACAATCGTTGACCGCTTGGGAAGGGAAAGACAGTTACTAGACGTTTGGGCTACTCTGCACGCGCTTATGTATATGTAGTATTTTGTAGTGATACCTGTATCTAGTGTAGCTGTTTTACCCGTGTGACTCTTTGCCCGGAGCTGCGGTACGTGCCGTGTGTTTCCGTGTCCGGAGCTACGGTTTTATTTTGGACGGCCCACGCGTCGAACATTGTCTTTAAACTGGGTCACACTTGTTTGGTTATGTTAGATTACCCTGTCGTTGCACTTGTACTATCTGTTTACCAGGCATGTTATATTTTTGTACCTTCTTACGTCCCTCTGAGGACCTGGTTCCCTTCCAGGTGTAGGTTACGAGGATTACCCGGAGGAGTACGAACCGGGCATCTATCCAGCAGCTGTACTCACTGCCGAGGACGAGGTCATTCCAGAGGACTTCGCCTGATCGCTGGTAGTGACTCTTTCCTTGGGACGGTATCATTACCTAGTTACCTGCTGTCGTCCCAAGTTATCTTATTGCTTACTTTTATTCCAGCATATTTGTACTAGCGGGTTTGTCCCCGTGTGACTACTCTAGTATTTGTACTTGATACTTATTTGGATATTTCCTTCCTGCACATTAGTCATTGTATTTACTTCTATTATGCTCTTATTGCTGCCTGTGGATAAAATTTAGTTGAGTATACTTATGATACGAGTTGGGTTATTCATTGTACTTTACAGCTTAAGTGTACTCCGACGGGCCCATTGGATTGGAATGCCCGCCGAAGTACACTGCTGGCCATTGCCACGTGTCTCGGTTCCTTATCCATGGAACAGGGGCGTGACAATATTTTTGTGGTGGCCCATGCAGGTCCGATTTAAATCGTCTTGGTCACCTGACTGTGCCAAGCGAGCCTGCAAATTAGGAATAGAGTTAGAAATCTCATCTGCAAAGTTTAAAACCTTCACATGACACCTCTATCTTGATATCGTTTACCAAATTACATCTTGTTTATTTTTCTCAAACGCTGATCGCAGTCATGACTTCTTTTCAGAGTTATAAATCTCCGCAGTGGACGTGTCGCATAGCCTGGCGACGTTCCCCGAGACGCGGGATCATCTGGAGAACCGGATCTGGAGCAGGTCCTTCTACTGACTCCAGCTCCCATGGGGCAGTCATCAGGACATCCCGAGGTGCCTTCAGACGAACACGAGACTCCACATCAGGCAGGATCTAAGGATCGGAGGATCCTGAGTCAGGAGGAGCAGCAGCTACCACCTCCTCCACCATTCCCGCCCCATATGCCCTTTATGCCATTCCCCACAGGGCAACCGATGGATGGAACCCAGATGTTCCAAATGATGTATGCGATGATGCAGGCCCAGTAGCAGGCCCAGCAACAGGCTCAGCAGTAGGCCCAGCAGCACCAGGCTGAGACTTTGAGAGAGAGCATCGTGACGGCCTTGGCGCAGGCGTCACCACCAGCATACGGGCCGACACGAGGGTCTGTCATAGACTTCCTTCGTTTGATGCCGCAACCTTTTGCTGGCACGGAGGAACCGACGGAGGTCCACGCTTGGCTCACCGGCATACAGCACCAGCTGGAGGCTACTGACCTCCCCCGACACCGATGGATGACGGCTGTCAGGATGCAGCTCACCGGCAACGCTCATCACTGGTGGCTTTCCGAGGAGCAGCGTTTGGGACCGGATCGTGCCACCTGGGAAGAGTTCTCTAGACTCTTCCAGGAGATGTACATACCCTCTATCGCCCGAGCAGAGCTTCGGAACAGATTCCAGAACCTCAGGCAGGGGAGTATGACTATAGAGGAATACAATTCTGAGTTCCTCCGCCTGTTCAGATTTGCACCATACCTGATCCCCACTGAAGAAGCGAAGGCCGAGAAGTTTTATGAGGGCCTGAGTTATGAGACCCAGAGGCTTATCGGGTCCACAGCCCCCACCTCTTACTCCGGGGTACTACTTGCAGTGCGACGCCAGGACCGCATCAACAAGATGGAGGCCAGCCAGAAACGCTCTTATGCGTCGACATCAGCAGTCCGAGCCCAGCAGGGAGGATCTGCGAAGCGTCCTTTGGTACAGCAGCAACACCAAAGGGCAGCACCACAGCAGGGAACAGTCATTCCCACTTGCCATTTCTGCGGCAAGAAGGGACATATATTGAGGGACTGTCGACGGAGACTGGGCGCTTGCTTGAGATGCGGATCGGACCAGCATGCAGTCTGAGATTGCCCAGATCAGAGGGCTCCAGCACAGATGGTTCACCGGCCAGCCCTGCCAGCACCGAGACCTTATCAGCAGCCTCTTGGATCGAGGCTGCCTTACGCAAGAGCTGGAGCACAGCAACCACCGACACCAGGGGAAACCAGAGGAGGCCACCCTTGGCCCCACAGGGAGATCGGTACCAGCAGGTTTAACAGCAGCATCTGAGGGCACCGGCATCGAGACAGGGACAGGCCTATGCTATGACCATAGGGGAGGCTGAGACAGCCGGAGAAGTGATCGCAGGTACAATCTTAGTAGCTTCATTACCAGCATTAGTCCTATTTGATTCTGGTACCACACACTCTTTTATAGCTGCTAGTTTTGTGGCTACCCATAGAATAGCCACCGCACCCCTTCCGAAGGTCAAGAGGATCCTTACGGGAGGTAAAATAGTACCTGTTAGCGACACTTGTAGATCATGTTCAGTAGTTGTCTGCGGGCGAGAGATGCATGCCCGATTTTTGGTTTTCTCCATGTCGGACTATGACATTGTCCTAGGCATGGATTGGTTGAGCCAATACCATGCAACGCTAGATTGCCATCATGGTTGTGTCATCTTTAGACCCCCAGATCACCCAGAGTTTGAGTTTCTTCGGGGAGCCCGAGAGCATGGTGTCCAACCTACCCTAGCGACACACATTGCAGAAGGTGAACCGACGTACCCTCACTTTATAGCAGAGTTTGAGGATGTGTTTCCAGAGGATCTCCCAGGACTGCCACCTGACAGAGAGATTGAGTTCACTATAGAGTTGACTCCAGGAGCCGAGCCAGTTACTTCCCCCGTTTACAGACTAGCACCGAAGGAGTTGGTTGAGCTGAAGGTTCAAGTAGATGATCTCTTAGATAAGGGTTTCATACGGGCTAGTGTATCTCCATGGGGAGCACCCATTCTGTTTGTACCGAAGAAGGACGGGACAGTATGCTTGTGTATCGATTACAGGGTGCTAAATGCTGTAACGATAAAGAATAAGTATCCACTGTCGTACATCGATGATTTGTTTGATCAACTTAGCGGTGCATGTGTATTCTCGAAGATCGATCTCATATTCGGTTATCATCAGATCAAGGTACGGAAAGAGGACATCCAGAAGACGACCTTTCGGACGAAGTATGGCCACTATGAGTTTTTAGTCATGCCGTTTGGTCTAACCAACGCGCCAACAGTATTTATGTGTTTGATGAACAATGTCTTCCACCAATACTTGGATAAGTTCGTAGTGGTATTTATAGACGACATCTTGATATATTCTAAGAGCCAGGAGGAGCATGAGAGGCATCTCAGGATCGTGTTGGAGACGCTGAGACATGAGAGGCTGTACACCAAACTCAGCAAATATGAGTTCTGCTTGGATAGAGTACCATTTCTGGGATACATAATCAATGGAGATGGACTATCAGTTGACCCAGAGAAGATAGCTGCAGTAGAGACCTGGCCTACCCCTACATCAGTTACGGAGGTTAGGAGCTTCCTCGGACTTGTCGAATATTATCGGAGGTTCATGGAAAACTTCTCGAGGATAGCTGCGCCTATGACGCGACTGACGCGTAAAGGCGAAGAGTTTATCTGGACCGACGAGTGTCAGGCGGCTTTCGATGAGCTGAAGAAGCGTCTGACATCAGCACCGATTTTGACACTACCTTCAGGATCAGGAGGATTTATAGTGTACAGTGATGCGTCGGGGAGCGGATTGGGATGTGTACTGATACAACACGGCAAAGTGATAGCCTACGTATCGAGACAGCTGAGAGTTCATGAGAAGAACTATCCGACGCACGACTTGGAGCTAGCTGCAGTAATATTTGTACTAAAGCTATGGAGACATTACCTTTATGGTGAGCGTGTTGAGATTTATACAGATCATAAAAGCCTGAAGTACGTCTATACGCAGAAGGAGCTCAATATAAGACAGAGACGTTGGCTAGAGTTGATGACAGATTATGACATTGAGTTGCAGTACCACCCTGGCAAGGCGAATGTCGTAGCCGATGCCTTAAGCAGGAAGCCCATGGCATACTTTTTGACGACGCAACGACAGTTGCTAGAGGATCTCCAGGAGCTTGGGATAGAGATCGTATTGCCAGTCATGGATGGACAGATGGCCAGTCTTGAGGTGCAGTCTACTTTGATTGAGAGGATCAAGGCAGCATTGCCTACAGATGCGAGATTTTGACATTTGCGAGAGAGGACAGAGTTCGGCATACAGACGGGACTCAGGATTCATGAAGACGGAACGTTGAGGTACGAAGATCGCCTATATGTTTCGAGTGGCGAGCTACGCCAAGAGTTGATGACCGAGGCTCATAGCTCGATTTATTCTATACATCCCGGGGGTACGAAGATGTACCAAGACTTGAGACAGCATTTCTGGTGGCATGGGATGAAGAGGGAAATTGCAAGATTTGTGGCAAAGTGTTTAGTTTGTCAGCAAGTCAAGGCTGAACATCAGAGGACTGCAGGGTTATTGTAGCCACTTTCTATTCCCGAGTGAAAGTGGGAACACATTACCATGGACTTCATCACAGGATTTCCGCGGAGCTCTAGCGGAAAGGATACAGTTTGGGTTATCGTAGACAGACTCACCAAGTCTGCACATTTCTTGCCCTTCAGAGTTGGGCAATCCACAGAGATACTAGCTGACATGTATATGAGGCAGATAGTACAATTACATGGAGTACCTGTCAGCATCGTATCGGATCGTGATTCCAGATTTACGTCACATTTTTGGCGGAGTATGCAGGAGAGCCTAGGAACTCGTCTCAAGTTCAACACTGCGTATCATCCACAGACTGATGGACAGTCAGAGCGCACGATACAGATATTAGAGGATATGTTGAGAGCGTACATGATTGATTTTGGAGGATCTTGGGAGGACCACCTACACTTGGTGGAATTCTCCTACAATAACAGTTACCAGGCCAGCATACAGATGGCACCTTATGAGGCACTGTACGGCAGGAAGTGTAGGTTGCCAGTTTATTGGAGTAACGCGGGAGAGCGTCAGATACTTGGTCCAGAGTTGGTGACACAGACAGTGGAGAAGGTCAAGCAGATTCAGAGCCACCTGCTCGCAGCACAGGACAGACAGAAACATTGGGCAGATGCATACCGCAGACCATTGGAGTTCAAGGAGGGAGACCACATATTTTTGAGGATATCGCCCACTCGTGGTACCATCAGATTCGGAGGCAGAGGCAAGCTGAGTCCGAGCTACATCAGACCTTTTGACATTTTAGAACGAGTTGGCGAAGTGGCTTACCGTCTTGCATTACCTCCTTCATTAGAGGGAGTACATAACGTATTTCACGTATCGCAGCTGAGGAGATATGTCGCAGACCCTAGCCACGTGCTTGATTATTCGGAGAATACAGTCGGGCCTAGTCTGTCTTACGTAGAGCAGCCAGTTGAGATCCTCGATCGCAGCGAGAAGACTTTAAGAGGGCAGACGATTCGACTGGTCAGAGTGGCATGGAAGCACCATTCACCAGGCGAGTCTACTTGGGAGCGCGAGGATTCTATTCGGCAGCGATTCCCGTACTTATTTGAGGAGCAAGGTACGAATTTACGTACGACATTTGATTACTAGTTGTTTTAAATTCTTTTAGATATTATCGTGCTTTACTTTTAATTTCGGGGACAAAATTTTTCTAAGTTGGGAAGAATGTAAACCCCTTCGATTTATTCTTTAGTTAGGGTGGACTTAGAAAATTTTGGTTTTTGGTAGCAGATGTCGAGGTTTAGAGTAGAGATAATTTATCTGGTATTTAATTCATTTAATTAAAACCCTTGGCGCGCCCTGTCATTCCTAAATTAATCGGAGCCCAATATCAGCCCATAAATTCCATCGGGCTATTGTACTTTCGACTTGACTCGCCAAATTAGGCATTGGACTTTTCTGTCTTTTAAAATCAGTTTTTGTGTGCTCTAAATTAATTGCGCAACATTCCGAAAATCGTAACCCATATTTAATTCCGTGTCGGACACCTGTGTCGTTACCCTAAATTTTGGGTTACCAACTTAACCCGTTGAGCCAGACCAACTAAAGGGTCCAAGACTGATTCCAAGCCCCCACCATTTTTGACATTTGCGTCATTTCTGGATTTTGACCCCAAGTGCCCCCATTTAATTTAAATTCGCGGGACACTTTATTTCTATTTAAATCGGGGATACCAACTTTGTAAATCCTATTTTTAATCCTAAATTAATTCCAATGCCATTTTAATTAAATCCGTGCCTAACGCACAATACCCCCTCACCATGAAAATTACTAAACACAATTTTCTCCACAATTTTTGTGTCATTTTATGTGTTCATGCAATTTCCCGAATTTAAGGGGCTAAGTTGCAAATAATAAAATTATGTGTTATCACCCTATTGGCCATGAACAATGGAGAGGTCCCAAAATGGGGTCCCATTCTCACCCATCCATTCACCCCCTTCATGAAGAAACCCACTTCTCTTCATGACAAATCACCACCCTCCATTTTGAATGACACTATCACAACCATCCATCACTTCACAAACCCCTATAAAATAACACCTCACCCCACCCTCAATGCACACCACCGGCCCTAATCCCAAGGAAAACTCCCCTCTCTCTCTCCTCACTCCTTTATTTTTTCCCCATGCAAAGCTTCTCCTCTCTCCATTATTTTTCTTCTTCTTCTTCCTCCATTCTTCTTCTTCCTTAGTTTCTTCTTCCTCTTGGAGAACTCCGGCCGACGAATCATCTCCGGCCAGGCCGCGCCGCCGCTCCGACCCCGCGGCTGTGCATCACCTCCGGCCGTTGAGCAGCCCCGACCCCGCGACTGTGCATCACATCCGGCCGTTGAACAGCCCCGACCCCGCGGCTGTGCTCACCCCTGGCCGCTGAGCAGCCACCGACCAAAGGCTGTGTTGTCCCGACCTTTCCGCCGGCGCAGATCCCGTCCCCCCCCCCCCCCCCCCGCTGTGCGTTCCGCCGACCAGACTGTGGTTCCTCCCCCGCCGCCGGACTGTGCGTCCCCGTCCGACCATCAGTTTACCACCACCATCACCACCAGTTTACCACCACCATCAACACCACTACCACCACCAGTTTTCATTACCACCATCGTCACCACCACCCCCGGCCACCTTCTCCGACCGTACCCGGCACCGTCGTCGTCAAGGTCGACTCTCCACTTATCTTTATTTTATTTCCAGATTTGTTTTGGTTAATTAGGATGGTGTTTATATATGTGAAATGCTAGCTAGGGTTTTGGATTATATATGTGGATGGCTAGTGTAATGTGATAATTGAAAAATATGATTGAGGTATATATAGGTTGAGGTTAATGATGATTAAATATGAATATGGATGAGGTTGTGTTCAATGAGGTTTAATATATTTCTAGTATTTATGTAGTGATGAGATAAATGATTAGTGTAGTTTAATACTTGAACTATGGGATTAAGGTTTATATTGGCTAAGGCTAATGATGATTAATATGAATATAGATTTTAATGACTTGAGGTGGTGTTAACATGTTTTAGGGTTTATTTAGTGTAGTGACCTTGTAACTTATGTTTTATGAAGTTGGATTGGATGTGGTACTTGGATGGAAATTAGGGTTGGCTTCTACATAAATTAACGCAATTTAATTAAGCTATGTACTCGAGGAGAATAGAGTTTTGACCTTGGAGCCAACTAATCAGGATGTATCGTACATGGTGGAAAAATGTTAGTTTATTTACGGGGAATTAAATCGAGGAGAGAGTACCGATGATTAGCTGATTTGACCATCGTACCGATAGTCAACTGTGGTCAACCCCCCTAGTGACTTGTCCCTGTGAGTCGTAGCTGAGACTGAGTTTTGGTGTAGATGTGTGTAGTACCCCTGTCTGTCGTAAAATAGATTATTGATTCTGGTTTGTGATTTCTGGTTTGTGATTCATCTCTAGGTACTGCGGGACCTGAGGACTTGGACGCGGTACCAGAACCCCGTCATCAGCAACCGCACGCAGGCAAGTGTACCTTGCCATCCTGTATTTCAGTTTACAGATACTTGTTGTTCTTTATGTACTTTGTGCGCATATTTATGTTGACGTTCGATACTCCGTGTCCGGTTTACAACCGGGTGTTGACATTCGACGTAACATCTTAGTATAATTGCTAGATGCTTCACAGCACCTCGATGTACGTACCTGAGTACCTCGATACCCCTGGACACATTTATACACCGTGATCAAGCCAGATTCTTGTTTCCTGATACTGACATCATGACCAGAGACTGGGACGACCTTAGGGTCGCGTCTGTTGAGTTAATTCTGTGCGTCGAGACTGTAGTTAGAGGTTCAGGTTCAAAGCACAATCGTTGACCGCTTGGGAAGGGGAAGACAGTTACTAGACGTTTGGGCTACTCTGCACGCGCTTATATATATGTAGTATTTTGTAGTGATACCTGTACCTAGTGTAGCTGTTTCACCCGTGTGACTCTTTGCCCGGAGGTACGGTACGTGCCGTGTGTTTCCGTGTCCGGAGCTACGGTTTTATTTTGGACGGCCCACGCGTTGAACATTGTCTTTAAACTGGGTCACACTTGTTTGGTTATGTTAGATTATCCTGTTGTTGCACTTGTACTATCTGTTTACCTGGCATGTTGTATTTTTGTACCTTGTTACGTCCCTTTGAGGACCTGGTTACCTTCCAGGTGTAGGTTACGAGGATTACCCGGAGGAGTATGGACCGGGCATCTATCCAGCAGCTGTACTCACTGCCGAGGATGAGGTCATTCCTGAGGACTTCGCCTGATCGCTGGTAGTGACTCTTTCCTTGGGACGGTATCATTACCTAGTTACCTGCTGCCGCCCCAAGTTATCTTATTGCTTACTTTCATTCCAGCATATTTGTACTAGCGGGTTTGTCCCCGTGTGACTACTCTAGTATTTGTACTTGATACTTATTTGGATATTTCCTTCCTGCACATTAGTCATTGTATTTACTTCTATTGTGCTCTTATTGCTGCCTGTGGATGAGATTTAGTTGAGTATACTTGTGATACGAGTTGGGTTATTCATTGTACTTTACAGCTTAAGTGTACTCCGACGGGCCCATTGGATTGGAATGCCCGCCGAAGTACACTGCTGGCCATTACCACGTGTCTCGGTTCCTTATCCATGGAACCGGGGCATGACAATTTCCTTCTATGTCTCTGTGATACCGTTAGCAGCAGAAACACTGGATGGAGCATGAACACTAAACGGAATACTCTCGGGCCTGGAACTACTAGTACTAGGATTACTGCTGGTCCCCGGAGTACTGCCATGTGCGATTATCGCAGTCTGAGATATTGCTGGTAGATAGTATGGAGTACTCGGGGATGAGGATCGGAAAGGAGTATCCGGGTCCTGAAGAGGACTACGTCTAGAGGATCTACCGCGGGAATAGGATTCGCGTCGTCCAGACATATCTGAGAATAACATATAATAATAAAATAAATATACAGAGATATTTAGATTACATGACAGAAAAAAAAACAAAAAAGTTGAGAACTAGGCCACAATAAAAGTCTAAATGATAAAAGTGTCACCATCACAAAATATAATTATCACAGAACTAGGCCGCAAATACACAGAGATATGTATGTATCACCGTCACAAACATACCTATCATAGAATTAGGCCACAAAAAAAGTGTCACCATCAAAAAACTAGGCCATGATAAACGTATTAGAAAATTAGACCATCATGTCACAAGTCTAAATAAATTTTTGAAATGCAACCGAAATTAACCTCTCTATAAATACGTGACAATTGTGGCTCTTCATACCGGTCATTTTATTCTCCTTCGGGTCAACATATCTTCTCAGATTCAACACATACCCATTGTGGTGCCCCGTTCCGCGTCGACAATATGTACAAGAGATATCGATTTGCTGACTCAAAAGGATATCTTTCTTAAGAGCTCCTTGTTGAAGCAGGAGATGACTAATCAAGGTGAGTGGACATAACTACATTCTCTGATTCTTGTACCTTTTAATAATGAATATGAGTTTTTGAATGCTTGTTTGCTTAAAGATAGTTTCATAAGAAGAATGATAGAACCTGCTTTGCATGCTTAATAAGAGAACTCACATAGCTTGTCTTTGAAACAAATTTGCCTGCTTAACTAAGAGAACCTGAAACGCTTGTACAAGAGTAAGAGTTTGCGTGAACATGTTCTACTATCGCTTGTGCTTCGAGAGAACCATATCGTGTGCTTGAACTTTTTCAGAGAGGGCGGCTAGTCCACACAGAGATAGATAGTCTGTTGTATCTTCTCGTCTGTATCCTAGAGTTTATCTGATAGTGTTTTATGCATTCACATTGGTCGGACAATGGCTATTGGTGAAGAACTGAACCTTGGTCATGGCTGCTACAAAGATAGTGGAAAGCAACCATGAGTCACAGCTACTAATAATATCAGATAAAAGAGTTATTGGTTATCTAGATTACCACTACCGATCCTGAGTTTCTCGGGAATGAAAAAGCATATAGCTAGTTTATTGTATTGGCTTGATAGAGGATAGTTCATAGATGGTGCATTGTCCCTAGAGTTTTTGAGTATAGCTCATGAGACACGTTGCGTACTCCCTGGTAATAGAACAATCGACTTGTCTTGCTTGCTTGTTTATATCGAATATGAACTCTGTTTTTAAAGATGTTTCCAAAAGAAGTAATATCACTCCATTCTTGTGCTACATGTAACGAACATAGGTAAAACTAAAAAGATCACTAGTAATATAATATTTTATAACATGATTACTTAGTGTTGGTTTTAGTGAATGTTGCTTCTGTTCAGTTATTTATACACACCAGTACTTATAAAAGTGCTGACCCACCAACAGTTTACTTGCTTGCAGGTACTGGATTGTCCGAGGAAGCGATAGGCGTGCCTCATCCCCAAGACCCAAAAATCTGGTTTTGTTTCCCTTGAGCTGCTTTCGTATAGAGGGGCATAATGTATGGAACAATGCCATTGTATTCAGAGAACCCTAGCATGTGCCTCGATTTGCCCCGAATAATCAGAAGGATAAATGCTTGCAACAATGTCCCTCTGCTGCTTACTCGATAGATGCGTTGATAGTCAAACTATAACGATATTGCCTTGTGTGGGTGCAACCCCAGGCTCGTAAAGTATCACATCCCAGTGGCAAATGACTATATGCCCCGTGGGAGCGCCGAGGTACGGTAATTCGCGTCCGGCGGAGGCGTCGGTCGGAAGACCTTCGGGATCGGGATGTGACATAATGGTATCAGAGTGATTCGATTCTTTGCCTATTCCGTTGCTACGACTCTGAGATGTGCTCGATATTATATTGCAATAGAGTATTCCATACAATAAGTCCATAGATATTCTTAAAGTTGTGCAAAAATTTTCTGGATTTGATTTACTGTTTGAGAGTTGTGCTTTCGTGCTTGTGTTGTGCTAGAGTTTTCGATTGAGGATGGCGATGGATGAGGACTATCACTGCTCAGAATATCAAAAAGTTTTTTTTGAAGTTTTGAGGACGAAATTTTTGTTGGTGGATAAGTATGTAGTGCCCCGTCCTGCGTCGACACTATGTACAAGAGATATCGATTTGCTGACTCTAAAGGATATCTTCCTTAAGATCTCCTTGTTGAAGCAGGATATGACTGATCAAGGTGAGTGGGCAGAACTGCATTATCTAATTCTTGCACCTCTTAATAATGAATCTGAGTTTTTGAATGCTTGTTTGCTTAAAGATAGTTTCATAAAAAGAATGATAAAACCTGCCTTGCATGCTTTAATAAGAGAACTCACATAGCTTGTCTTTGAAATGAACTTGCCTGCTTAACTAAGAGAACCTGAAATGCTTGTCCAAGAGTAAGAGTTTGCATGATCATGTTCCACTATCGCTTGTGCTTTGAGAGAACCATATCATGTGCTTGAACTTGTTCAGAGAGGGCGGCTAGTCCGTACTGAGATAGATGGTCTGTTGGTTCTTCTCGTCTGCATCTTAGAGTTTATCTGATAGTATTTTATGTATTTGCATCGGTCAAAAAATGGCTATTGATGAAGAGCTGAACCTTGGTCATGGCTGCTACAAAGATAGTGGAAAGCAACCATGAGTCACAGCTGCTAATAGTATCAGATAAAAGAGTCATTGGTTAGCTGGATTACCGCTACTGATCCTGAGTTTTTCGGGGACCGAAAAGTATATATCTAGTTTATTATGTTGGCTTGATAGAGGATAGTTCCTAAATGGTGCATTGTCCCTAGAGTCTTTGAGTATAGCTCACGAGACACGCTACGTACACCCTGGTAATAAAATAATCGGCTTGTCTTGCTTGCTTGCTTATATCGAATATAAACTCTATTTTTAAAGATGTTTCCAAAAGAAGTAATATGACTCCATTTTTGTGCTACATGTAACAAACATAGGTAAAAATAGAAAGATTACTAGTAATGTAATATTTTATAATATGATTACTTAGTGTTAGTTTTAGTGAATGTTGCTTCTATTCAGTTGTTCGAACATAGGTAAAACTAGAAAGATTACTAGTAATATAATATTTTATAACATGATTACTTAGTGTTGGTTTTAGTGAATGTTACTTCTGTTCAGTTGTTTATACTCACAAGTACTTATAAAAGTGCTGACCCTCCAACAGTTTACGTGATTGCAGGTACTGGATCATCCGTGGAAGCGATAGGCGTGCCTCATCCCCAAGACCCAGAAATCTGGTTTCATTTGCCTTGAGTTGCTTTCGTATAGAGGGGAATAATGTATGGAATGATGCCATTGTATTCAAAGAATCATGTGCCTCGATTTGCCTCGAATACTCAGATGGATAAATGCTTGCAATAATGTCCCTTCGCTGCTTACTCGATAGATACGATGATAGCTAAACTATAACGATGTTTCCTTGTGTGGATACAACCCTAGGCTCGCACGGTATCACATCCCGGTGGCAAACAACTATACGCCCCACAGGAGCGCCGAGGCGCGGTGATTCGCATCCGGCAGGGGCGTCGGTCGGGAGACCTTCGGGATCGGGATGTGACACCCATCTGGAAATTTTAGGCCCTAGATTCACCTATAAAGTCTTTCTTTGTCCTCCTTGTCCAATAAGAAAATTGACTTAGGCTGTATCACCTTCCTATTCTCTTTCTCTATCAAATGCAACACAGGACATCTGCATATTTCTTCTAAGTCCAACCTGGCCTTAGGATTGCCTTTCGTCTTTCTCTTTATGTCCATCACAGTATTAATTATATTTTTAAATATATTCTTCTCGATATGCATGACATCAAGGTTATGTCTGATCATATTGGTGCTCCAATATTGCAGGTCCTAATATATGCTCCTCTTCGTCCAGTTATGAGTTCGACCAAATCCATCACACTTGTACCCCCTTGTAGGATCTTCATTAGCACTTGGAAAATCTCTGACCTCCTCCCATATCGTATCTTCAGACTACCTTGGTAGTGGATCGGCCTTCTCCATAATGGAACGCATTCATGTTCCTCCGGAACGGATGATCTTTCGGCAGGAACTATCGATAAAAATCAAAGAAGCATAGTTTTCCTCTATGTTTCAAACGGAAAGCCATAATACGGTCTATACAATACAGATATGAGAGACGACCATGAGTGCTCCATCCTGATAATATTACATAGGCCAAAAAGTTATTGATGGTCCACATAAGTGCTGCTCTCATCTGAAAATTCTGCTTTCTGAAAACATCATACGTGTTGGCTCCTATTTCCCACAGCTGATTCAGCTCATCTATCAACGGCTATAAGTACACATCAATATTCCTCTTGGGATTGTTCGGACCCAGAATGATAATAGTTAGAAATATATACGGAGTCTTCATGCACATCCAAGGTGGTAAGTTGTACGGGATGACAATCACAGGCCAACACGAATACTGGGATCCCGAAAGTCCAAATGGGGTAAAACCGTCGGAGTATAGCCCCAATTTGATATTACGCGGATCCAAAGCAAAATTGGGATACTCTCGATCAAAGTTCTTTTATGCTTCTCCATCGGATGGATGATCCAACACTTCTCGATCTGTTTTTGCCTGTGCCAACTCGTATTTTTGGCAGTCTCCTTCACCATAAAAACCTCTGTAATCGTGGCATCAAAGGGAGGTAGTGCATCGAATCGGTCGACTTTCTTGCACCGGGAGTCTTTCCAGTACCAGTTGCCTTGTAGCGATCAGTACCACAGAATATGCACATTGCTTCATCTTTGTCTTCTTTATAGTACAGCATGCACCCGTTGTGACACAAATCCATTTTCTCATATCCTATCCATAGCGATCTAACCATTCTCTGAGATCGGTAGAAGTCTGTAGGTAACTTGGAACCCTCCGGCAAGATCTCTATAATTAACTCGATCATTCGGTTGTAGCATTATTGCGACATGTTAAAATCAGACTTTATGCTCAAAAGCCTGGTGACTACCTCTAATGGTGAATGATCCTCACAACCATGATACAATAGAGTCCTTTCCTTCTCCAACAACTCTATAAACTTTGCAGCATCGGGATTCGGTGCCTCCTTAACTGCTTCATGATTGTCCGGATCAAAAGTAGTCCCGCAGCATTGAAAACCATGTTCACGTACCCGTCGTCAAAATCAGCATGCTCATGGACATTCATATATGGCTCCACATAATGCTTCTGCTCCAATGCTAAAGACACAAGCTCTCCGTGTGAGGTCCACTGATAGTAATTCGAAGTAAAATCTCTCGAGTACAAATGATATGTCAAATCTACTTCTGGATGATATTTTAAGTTACGATATTTTACACACGGACACTTAATTTTTGTGTCGTCCATGTACTCAGGGAACGCCTTGACGAACTGCAGGAACTGCTCTACTCTCTTTTTGTATTTATCCCGCACACCGCACATATCATCAGGATGACGGTTGTATATCCACGAACGATGATGCAGGTAGTAATTCAGATCCATTTCTAGATACTTCTACAAAGATGAATAGACATCGTTCAAGTATATTATCTAAATGTTCATCAAAGTGAGTATTTAGGTCACATTGTTAGTATTCGAGTTGTGATGCGTGAGTATCTATATCGTGACTCATGAGTATCTGTAAAATAAGTAAATAGATAAGTTTGATATTGATTTCCAAACCTAGTAGACATATGGAAAACTCCGATTTGAGGATATGGGTATCGTCAAGTATTCCTTGTGAGCTATTCATGTGGATATCGCATACCATGGTACACAATATCATATATTGATTCTTATATCTTGACACTAGGACACAGTTTCAAATACCCTTGACACTAACTTAAAACTCGGTCTCTAGGTTAAATTTTGGTTATATTAAGATACATCTTTCACCCCTTGCTAATATTTATACTTAGGCACCAACACTTGATACTCAACACTAGCAAATAACTCTCTCAACATTTGTCGATACTTTGATTTTCTAATTAAATATAACTTTATATACAGAAGTTATCGAGTATCCTCGTCATTTAGTTCTAGTTTTTTGTATTGCTCATCATTGGCCGATACTTTCGATATAGATATACTAGTTATCCTATATATATATATAAAATTATATATAATAGTATCTTAGAATACCTTAGCTATTACTAGTATCTTAACCATGTATCACTTACTTACCCACAAATTTATATTGGTAACATGATACCATGATACTTGCATTGGTAACACATATAACCATTTAACGATAACGTATAAATACACATATAACCATTTAACTTTCCTTAGATATCCTAAATTTAGGGCCCATCATACACATATAGCCATTTAAGGTTACCGTGTAAATACCAACTCATGTTAACATGTATGTATCATATCTTAACAACGTGTTCGTGTTAACACATCTGCTAGGGTTAGGGTTGTATTATATGTGTGTCCTGGGTTGTATCATGTTTGTGTGTCCATGTGTCCGGGTCCAACGTGTTCAGGTTAACAAAAAAGTGTGTATGTGTCTGTGTCGGTGTGTCATATCATCGTGTGTGTCTTATTTCAGTGTGTGTGTCGTGTCCATGTATCTGTCTGTCTGTGTATGTGTTATGTCAGTATGTGTATGTGTATGTGTGTTATGTCAATGTGTCTGTGTCAGTATGTGTATGTTGTGTAATTAGCTACCAGAGAGAGATAGGGTGGGTTAGGGTTTACCTGAGGGTGCGGTCAGAGAGGGTGGCAACGGGGAGGAGGGCGAAGGGGGTCGCGGGGGCAGCCGGGGCGTGGGGGTCGCGAGGGCAGCCACGGCGTGGGGGCCGCCGTAGCCGGGGGGAGGTGGCAGCCGGAGTCAGGGGGGCGAGGGGGAAGCTCGTTCAAAAATTGGGAATGAAATGTGAATGGGGGAAATAAAAACTCAAACCCTATATAAAATATTTTAGCGACGTCAGATATAGACGTTGCTAAACGTCACTATATTTTTATAATACTGCGACTTAAATGATATGACGTCGCTAAACGTTGATGTTATTAAAAAATAGCAACGTTTAGTGACCCTGGGCGGCGTCTATTTCCATAATACTAATTGTAGTCGCAAAATATCGCAGAATGTCACAAACAACGACGTATTGCGACGTTGTTTCTGTTTGTCGCTAATTTCTATATGTTAGCAATGTCTTATCATGGTGTCGTTAAAGTTGTCGCTAATTTGAGATATTTTGGTAGTACGTGCCACGCCCGCCCCGCTCGTCGTGTCAAAGAAAAAGAAGCAGCAACAGCAGCCCCGCACCGCCGCCGTCGCCGTCGCCGTCCGCCCCGTACCCCACCGCCGCCGTCCACCACGCATCCTACACCTCCACCCCACGCCGTACCCTGCACCTCTGCCCCATGCCTCCCCTCCTCCTCCTTTCTTCTTCTCCTCCTCCTTCCTCCTCCACCATTCTTCTCCTTCCTCCACCATTCTCCTCCATGGCAAGAAACACACGAGCACGACGACGCTGCAGTCAGCCATGGCGGCGAGATGGACGGAGAAGTTTGGGAAGGGGTCGACGAACACACGAGGATGGCGGCTCTGCGGTCAACCACAACAGCAACTAGCTGCCAACTGTGCTCAATTGGCCGACGTGCGCGCGGAGAATGCTTCGGCCAGATGCTCGTCGGGGCGTGGCGAAGGTCGATGGTGGAGAAAGAGGAAGAATAAGGATGGGAGGGGGAGTTGGCTGTGATCCAAAATTGACGCTCCGACGAAATCAAAAGAGTTTCAGGTCACCGCCTCCTCCTCCTACTCCAGCCTCTGCCTCCTCCTCCTCCGGCGGTTGAGGTTGGGGTTAGGGTTTGGGGGTTGAAAATTTGAAGAGAGAGAGTATAAATTTATAATGAAATATTTTGGGAAGGACTGAGGGTTGGGCTGTCCTGAGTAAATTTTGGGATGTCCTAACTAAAACTTACAAAAATATGGGCTGTCCTATAGTAATGTGATGTCCTAAGCAAACTATAAAGTGCGTATAGAATTTGTCTTTTCTTATTTATTCTTATATTTCATGTTTAAGTAATCTATTGTCCAAATTAAGACTATTTCTATATTTCGAATCTCATTATTGAAGTTTTAAAGTTTCAGAAATTGGGACAGTCCCGTCGAAAATGACACTTGATTGCCAAAATTGGAAGTCCTGACAAGGACAACTCAGGACTGCTAATTTGACAGTTCCATTTGAATCGACACAGAATTGCCAAAGTTTTTACGGTTCTAACAATAGTCGAGATATCCCCTAACATTCTTAAAAGGATATTATAGGTATTAAAATTTTGACAAATTTATGACATTCCAGTCATATTATGTAGTGCTCTTGTTAATCTCTTAAATTCAATTGGGTCAAGTCCGTGGGGTCGTGGTCTGTTGCTTACGATGAAGAGTTTTCGTGGAGATGTGCATTGTTCGAATAGCTCCTGATCCGGTAGAAAGGACATATCAAAAAAAAAATCAATAGGGTCACAAAACCATACATCAAGCAAAAATTGAGCTTATTTTTATTATTATCTAGAATATTGGTGAACCTTTTGTACACCAACTTGTATACCCAAGTCTCTGTCCAACCATTTTTAATGACTTACAAATATCGACTAACTCCAACGTATATAATTAAAAAAAAAGTTCTAACTAACTGTTTAACTAGTTGATATTATCTAACTATAGAGAACACGTCTAGCTAATATGGTTAAGGTGGGAGGTATTCTCTTTGGTTGGGTTGGTTCAATTCTACGGAACATCGAAATCTATAACAAATTATAAATTAAAATATTTTTAAATATTTTTTTTACGTATGTGTAATGCATGTGAAATGACAAAAATTGTGCTGTATATCCTCACATAATTAAAAAATTAAAAATAAAAAAATTGTAACTAATTGCTTAACTACCTAATATTATTAACTATTACCAAACACTTTTAACTCATGTGGTTAAGGTGGGACAATTTATTTTGAAACGTTATTTATAAAAATTCTAATTTTTTTTTTACGTGCATCCATATGTACATCCTCACGTAATTAAAAGTAAAAAAGAATCTTAACATCTTTCTAACTACAGCGTATATATATATATATATACATCTTTGTAACTACAGCGTGTGTGTATATATATATATATATATATATATATATATATATATATATATATATATATATATATATATATATATATATATATATATATATATATATATATATCCTCACATAAGTAAGAAAAAAAATCCTAAAATATTTCTAACTACCCGAACTTATACCCAAAGCCTATAAACATATCTATCAAAAATCATAATTAAATTATATTCACTATTCGAATTATATTTAAACAACATATCCAAAAAATTTAAAATATGTCTATAACAAATATTAACTAAAATATATTTTAATCATATTTAAAAAATTTAAATATTATTTAAATTATTTCTAATTTTTTAATAATATCAGAGAAATTATTTTCTTTTGGTACGTTCCACGCACGTGAACGTGACTATTACTGCTATAATAAGACTTATGAACGACTCAGAAATGAGACATCTAAGCCGTATGTATATCATCAATTATTAATATAAAAAAGATAAATCTTTTTAACTACCGCATATATGTTAGCAGATAAAAATAAAAACCTAACATCCTTCTAACTATCTCAACATAACAAATCCTAAAATATATTTATATTTAAACTAACTATACAGTATTATTTAACTATACACATATTCAAATTTCATAAAATATATTTATAATAAATTTCTAATTAAAATATATGAAAATTATATTTAAAATAATCTAACATAATTTATATTTATATTTAATTTTTCAATATTATCATAGATTTTTTTTATCTTTTGGTACGTGCAACTTAGTGAACGTAACTAGTATATATAAGATAGCTTACGCTTATACTTCGAATACTTGGTCATCTAAATATCTGACTGGTATTTGATTAATTCTTAGTGAATAATATCTAAGAGAACACCTTTAAATTATATGCAAATTTTATCATCCTTTTATTTTTTTAATAAGATCTGGCTAAAACTCAGGATGTTCCCGTTATTCTTTTACCAGTTCCCATTGGCTGGACCACGGCGGTGACTTATTTGTCATTTGTTAGTATTATCAATAATGTCCTCTCTGTATAGTTTTCAATACAATTTTGCATTCGATTTAGTCATAAAATATGTTTCTTTTTAAGTTTACTATGGCCAAACATATTTTGATACTTATTCAAAAAAATATTAATTGAAAAAATAAAATAATTTAAAAGAGTATGGGATTAATTAATAGCAACTCGCCCATTAGCTCAGTTGGTTAGAGCGTGGTGCTAATAACGCCAAGGTCGCAGGTTCGAGACCTGCATGGGCCATTGTTTTATTTCTCAATCACAGACTACTGCCATTAGAATTTTTTTTTTTTTTTTTAGGGGTTTGAAAGCTAATTTTATTGCAGTTGAGGAAGCATGATATTTCTCAATCACAAACTACTGCCAATGACATTAAGTGGTGATTAATAGATGTACTACAAAATGTGACAGGGACTATCATATGTGAGGAGAACACATTTAATTTGAGAAAGTGTTAGGCGGCAAAACACAAACGCAACTCTTCTTTTCACTTATTCTAACTATTTTGTTCTTTCCACTTCTTCTTACAATCCCAATTAGATTGACACACGCCAAAACTCTTTCACAAATAAGATAAATTTTTATAATTTAAAATAGCTTTTGTAAGTTCTAAGATTTTCCAAATATAGGCAGACAACACACCAATTGTTAATTTTTTTTTAATATTAATTCTTAGATTTCATGTTTAAGTAATCTATTGTCCAAATTGAAACTATTTCTATATTTCAAATCTCATTATTGAAGTTTGGAAGTTTCTGAAATATGGACAGTCCAGTCGAAAACGACACTGGACAGCTAAAATTGGAAGTCCAGACAAGGACGACTCAGGACTGCCAAAAGTTTGACAGTCTCAATTGAATCGACACAGAATTGCCAAAGTTTTTACGGTTCTAACAATAGTCAAGATGTTCCCTAACATTCCTAAAAGAATATTATGGGTACTAAAATTTTGACAAATTTATGACATTTCAGTCATATTATGTAGTGCCCTTGTTAATCTCTTAAATTCAGTAGGGTCAAGTCCGTGAGGTCGTTGTTAGAAATATTGTCGTTTTCTTATTGATAAATTTCAGAATACAAAAATAAATTTAAATTGATGTTACCGGCCTCTGGAGAAGTCGTGCACGAAGCACTGCCCTAAGAGTTAATTCGGGATCTGTGTGCAGACGTTCCCGAAGCTCCTAATGGTAAAACCCCCGCACTACCGGTATCTCGTCGCCGCACACGACTTGGAGAGAATGACCAGAACTTAGCTCTGCCCAGAGCTTGGAGACGATGAAGACTGAACAGAATGTTGACAGAGATTTGGAGTAAGAAATTATCTGATGGTTTACAAAGAAACACAGACGAATATATAATACTGATGTGTAACGGTCTGAATTAATTTACTATTAATTCAGCCGTTACATAGGAGAAATAAATAATGAACCTGGACACAATAATGGTTCAGAAACAATTGTAACGTTCAGAAATTAATTTTCTAACGTTTAGAAAATTAAATGAAAAAGAAGAGGAGCAAAAAGAATTTTAGGGTCCCAGCCCGAACCCGAAGAGGAAATCGAATCGGCATTCGGCGCCCGCAGATGTGGGCGCGTACCCGCACCCGTTATGCGCGCCGAACCGAACCGAACCGAGCCGAGCCGGGCCGGGCCGGGCGGCGGCGACGCGCACGTGTGGCCCAAGGGGTTCCCCACACAACAACTTAAGAGAGCAAAGAAGAGAAACTAATATATGTACACAAGAGAGCTTTGGCCCATCCGATGTGGGACTAAAGAAAGGAAGAGGAACTTGAGCTTTTGCAAGAAAAGCAAAACCAACAATCCCCCCCCAAAAGGTCAAGTTCCGAAACAGAGATAAGAGTGAAGTAAATAGAGAGAGAGAGAGCATCTGGGCAGTAAAATACTATGCATAGATGAGATGGACTACAGCCTTGAATCTCACGTAGTGACTATTGCCTTAATCTGAAGAAGTGCTTGATGGACTATGCCTTGAATCAGACTTCTTGAACCAGATTTAGAAAAATAGCACACATAGTACGCTAGAGGTCCTTGGTCTATCGGGTGGTGCTTTTAAATGGCCATGCGCACTTTCCACATTCATGAGAGTTGTTTGGGATCGCCCTGTCCCATAGTCGCGGCCTTCATGACCTCTCGTATAGGTAAGTCCTTAATGGTTGGTGATATGAATCAACCCAGCATTACAGCTTGGACCTATTAAGAGTTTAACCTCATCCTAACCATATCACACAGGAACACTGTCACCATAGGGATGGAGAGTCATTGTACACATGTACAGTCGCTTGGGCTTTATTTTAATGAGACTTTAATCTCGAGTCAGTGTTCCATAAAGTCACCTAAGTTCAGCTTGTTTCTACCAATTGAACCGGCTTCTTGGGATCTCCAGTCAGACTCGGTTGGGTTGCCACTGCTGGTGACTAACCTATGGGCTTAACCCCATCCCCCTCGATGATTCTAGGATCAAAGTCCTAGACAGACCCTTCGTCAAGTGATCTGCAAGGTTCTTTTCTGACTTTATATAGTCAAGAACCACATATTTGCCTAGTAGGCTTTTTATTGACTTGAAGCGCAGCTGTAGGTGCCTGTTCATCTTAACATTCACATAATCATGCTTTAGTAGTTCAATAACAGATTTATTATCATAATTTATAGAAATTGCAGGAACAGAACTAAGAGAAACAGGTATATGCATAATAAGATTTTTAAGCCATTCAGCTTCTGTGCAAGTTGTATCTAAAGCTATCATTTCGGAGTCCATTGTACTCCTAGCTATGATAGTTTGCTTACAAGAGCCCCAGGAGATTGCAGCTCCTCCTAGAGTAAATACATATCCAGTAGTAGATTTTATATCATGTGAGTCAATTATCCAGTTTGCATCTGAATAACATTCTATGATATCAGGGTGCCTAGTAAAATGAAGTTTGTAATCTATGGTGCCCTTGAGATATCTAAATACCCTATCCAAGGCAGTCCAATGTGACTGATTTGGGTTACTGGTATATCTACTTAGTCTCCCAATAGCAAATACAATATCAGGTCTTGTCCTGTTTGTTATATACATAAGGGAGCCTATCATCTGTGAATATTTATGTTGTTCCAAAGGTGATCCTTCATTCTTTTTCAGTACAATACTGCTGTCATAAGGAGTAAGGACAGGTTTCTTATCAAATAACTCAAATCTTTTTAGTATTTTTTCAATTGAATGTGCTAAAGATAGAGTATAACCCTCTTTGCCTTTGGTCACTTGCATTCCTAAAATTAAGTTGGCTTCTCCTAGGTCTTTCATATCAAACTGGATAGATAAATAGTTCTTTGTAATATTTATCAATTCCAGTGATGAACCTAGGATAAGGATGTCATCTACATACAAGCATAAAATGACACAATTTTTACATGTACCTTTAGAGTATATATATTTGTCATACTCATTTGACAAGAAACCATATTCACAAATTACTTTGTCAAATTTATTGTGCCATTGTTTGGGAGCTTGTTTCAAGCCATAGAGGGATTTTACTAGTCTGCAGACTTTCTTTTCTTGACCTTTAGCAATGAAACCTTCAGGTTGGTCCATATAAAGTTCTTCCTCTAGATCTCCATTCAAAAATGCTGTCTTTACATCCATTTGATGGATTAACATATCATGAATGGATGCTAAGGCCAAGAGAGTTATAATGGATGTGATCCTGGCTACAGGAGAGTAGGTATCAAAATAATCTAACCCTTTCTTCTGGGTAAAACTCTTAGCAACTAGTCTAGCTTTGTATTTCTCTATAGTACCATCGGCTCTGAGTTTCTTCTTGAAAATCCACTTACATCCTATTGGTTTATTGTCTAAAGGTAGATCTGTCAGAAACCAAGTGTTATTCTCCATGATGGAGTTGTATTCACTGTTAATGGCTTCTTTCCAGAAGGGAGCATCAGGAGACGATATTGCTTCTTCATAAGTTGAGGGATCACCCTCTATCAAAAAGGTGAAGAATCCTTCTCCTAAATTTTTCTCAATCCTATTCCTTTTACTCCGTCTTGGTTCTAAGTCTTGTTCATATTGTGAGCTAGGTATTTGGACATGAGAACTAGTAGAGGGTATGGAGAAAGAGATTGAACTTCTATCCTTAAAAGGAAATATGTTTTCAAAGTAAACTGCATCTCTTGCTTCTATAATGGTATTGTTAGAGATTTCATTTATTTTGAGTGAGTCACTAGAAATCTATTGGCATAACTGTCTAAGGCATATCCTATGAAAACATCGTCTACAGTCTTGGGACCAATCTTTCTCTTTTTAGGTTCGAAAATTCTGACTTTAGCAAGGCATCCCCAAACTCTAAGGTAATTAATCCTAGGTGCTCTACCTTTCCACAGCTCATAGGGAGTCTTATCTTTTGTCTTACTAGGAATCCTATTAAGAATGTAACAGACAGTTAAAAGGGCTTCTCCCCACAAGTTATCAGGAGCACCAGAGCTGAGAAGCATGGCATTCACCATATCTAACAGAGTGCGGTTCTTGCGTTCAGCAACTCCATTAGACTGAGGTGAATAAGGAGCAGTTACCTCATGAATTATTCCATGTTCTTCACAGAAGTTAATCATTTTGTTTGCGGTATATTCTCTACCACGATCTGATCTAAGGATCTTAATCTTCCTTTCTAATTGATTCTCAGCTTCAGATTTGTAGACCTTAAATCTATCTAGAACTTCATCTTTGGTTTTGAGAAGGTAGATGTAACAATACTTTGAATAATCATCTATAAACGTAACAAAGTATTTTCTACCGCCTCTGGTCAAAATCCTATTTGAGTCACATACATCACTATGGATAAGTTCTAGAAGGTCAGAATTTCTTTCTACAGATTTGAAAGATAATCTAGTGTGTTTGGCTTGAACACAAATCTCACATTTGTGTTTGTTATCTATTAGAGTCTTGGGAATAAGATCTAAGGTCATCATTCTTTTAATAGAACCTATGTTCACATGACCTAGTCTGCCATGCCAAACATTTGAAGATTCTATATTAGAGATAATGAGAGAACAATCAGACATTTTATTCATTGTACTTAAAATGAAAAGACCGTCTTTTACAAAGCCTTTTCCTATTAAAGGGTCATGCTTAGAAAAAACTAATTTATTAGTCTCCATTACAATTTTGTATCCTGAGGCTACAAGAAGGGATCCACTAACTAGGTTTCTCCTGACAGACGGCACATGAAGAACATCATGAAGAGTTAAGATTTTTCCTGATGTCATCTTCAGGTTAACTTTTTCTCTTCCAATAATTTGTGCTGTTGAGCCATCTCCTAGGGTCACACCTCCTCCACTTGATTCCTGATAGTTTGAAAAACAGGAGCGATCAAACGAAACGTGAACATTAGCTCCAGAATTCAACCACCAATCATCAGAATGGTAAGAGAGGTTAATAAGGGGTTGAAAGCTTACAGACCTGAAGGAACTCGAAGAACCTTTGTGAAGCATGTTCGCTTCTGGTCTAACTGAGCCCTTTTCTTTGTAGGAGGTCTGGACAGCTTCCTTCTTCCTATGGTAGCAGTTGGTGGCCATATGGTTTATTTTACCACACATAAAACAAAATCTCTTTTGATCCTGAGTCTGACTGAAGTTTCTAGATTTTTGGTTTTGGTGATGAGGCTGAAAGTTTTTCTTCTTCTTGAAGAAATTCTTTTTGGGTTTATAAGGAAAATTAGACTTGGGTTTTCCTTGGCCTTCTACAAGGTTTACCTTAGCTTTAGATTCAGTCTTAGACTTAGACCTCAATCTAATTTGTTCTTCAGTTCTAATTTTCTTTAGGACTTGATTGTAGGTAAGTTTTCCTTGTGTATGGATAAGATCCTTAGCAATATCAGACCAAGAGGGAGGTAGCTTGTCTATTAGGCATGCTATTTTATGTTCATTGGAGAAAGATGTCCCTTTGGCTTGAATATGTCTAAGGTATTCTTGGAATTCATGGAGCTGGTCATTCATTGGCTTGTTATCTACCATGAAATACCTATTAAAGGTTGAAGAATTAAACCTTTCTATTCCGGCATCATCACAGCCGTATTCATCTTCCAAGGCTTTCCAGAGTTCTTTAGCGCTCTTGTATTCAAAAAATATATCATACAAGGATTCAGATAATGCGCTTAGAATTCTATGAAAGCAGTGGAAGTCTATCTCTTTAGGGGTTTTGGTTTCAAGGAGGTGGACACTCCTATGTCAGACTCAGTATCATCAGAATCATTTGTGATGGGTGTGGACCCATCAATGGCAGAAATAAGTCCTAAGGTCGTGAGCCAAAATTTTATTTGGCTCTGCCATCTCTTAAAGTAAGAGCCATCAAACTTAGCAGGTTTTGCAGTAGAGGATTCCTCCTTACCAGTCATGATTGCAGTCTGAAAAATATAAATTTATTTAATAACAATGTCTAAGATAATAGTTTAGGTGGTCTTTGCTAAACAATCTTAAAATCTTTAGTTTTTCAAGTGTTGATCAACTCAGGTTAGCTGTAGGGGCCGGTTCCCAGCTAGCGGCGGTCCGAAGACTCTTAAGTACCGTGTCGCTTAGGGCTATTTACACCCGGTTGACAGAAGGACCCTTTCGGCTTGTGCCCGAGTTTCTCTCTACTTTGAAACTTTAGATTTGAAGATTTTATTTGTAATTTCCTTTTTACTAAACTATTTTCTTTTGGTCCTAGATTGCTTTCAAAATACTAAGTGATTAAAAATGAAGCAAATTGTAAGTTACAATTGAAAGAAATTTTGTGATCAAAATTGCAATTGACAAAATTATCAAATGTGTTAACAATTTTTAAAACACTTTAAGTAAATTTGTAATTTGACAGTATAGTAAGCAACTTGATAAGTAAACAAATAATCAGAAATTTGCTATAGTAAATATTAAGCAAATTGAAATTTGTAGAAGTTTTTCTAGCAATTGTATATTAACAATATTTTAGAAAATTCTTTTTAATCAGAAGTTTTATAGTAAGAATAGTAAAAAAATTTAACAATACTAAATGATTAAGACAGTATAGAAGTTTTCTAACAGTATAGTAAGAATAGTAAGAAAATCTTTTTAATCAGAAGCGTTCAAAATTTTCTAACAGTAACTATTGAAACTATTGAAACATTTTTAATCAGAAACTATTTTCTAACAGTAACTATTGAAACTATTGAAACAGTTTTAATCAGAAACTATTTTCTAACAGTAACTATTGAAAACTATTGAAACAGTTTTAATCAATAGTATAGTAACTATTGAAAATTTTCTAACAATTTTCTAACAGTAACTATTGACAGTATAGTAAACTATTTTCTAACAGTAACTATTGAAACTATTGAATTTTTTTTTTTTTTTTTAATCAGAAGTTTTTTAACAGTAACTATTGAAACAATTGAAGCAATAGTAAATTTCAACAGTAACTATTGAAGCAATAGTACACTTAAACTAACAGTAAATCAATTCTAACAAAAATCAACTCTTAGATTGTTAGAAATATTGTCGTTTTCTTATTGATAAATTTCAGAATACAAAAATAAATTTAAATTGATGTTACCGGCCTCTGGGGAAGTCGTGCACGAAGCACTGTCCTAAGAGTTGATTCGGGATCTGTGTGCAGACGTTCCCGAAGCTCCTAGTGGTAAAACCCCCGCACTACCGGTATCTCGTCGCCGCACACGACTTGGAGAGAATGACCAGAACTTAGCTCTGCCCAGAGCTTGGAGACGATGAAGACTGAACAGAATGTTGACAGAGGTTTGGAGTAAGAAATTATCTGATGGTTTACAAAGAAACACAGACGAATATATAATACTGATGTGTAACGGTCTGAGTTAATTTACTATTAATTCAGCCGTTACATAGGAGAAATAAATAATGAACCTGGACACAATAACGGTTCAGAAACAATTGTAACGTTCAGAAAATTAAATGAAAAAGAAGAGGAGCAAAAAAAATTTTAGGGTCCCAGCCCGAAGAGGAAATCGAATCGGCATTCGGCGCCCGCAGATGTGGGCGCGTACCCGCACCCGTTACGCGCCGGGCCGGGCCGGGCCGGGCGGCGGCGCGCGCGTGGCCCAAGGGGTTTCCCACACAACAACTTAAGAGAGCAAAGAAGAGAAACTAATATATGTACACAAGAGAGCTTTGGCCCATCCGATGTGGGACTAAAGAAAGGAAGAGGAACTTGAGCTTTTGCAAGAAAAGCAAAACCAACAGTCGTGGCATGTTGGTTACGATATGAGGCTTCCGTGAGAATGGACATAGATCGAATAGTTTCTGATCCGGTATAAAGGACATAAAAAAAAATAAAAAAAATCAATAGGGTCACAAAACCATACATCAGACAAAAATTGAGCTTATTTTTATTATTATCTAGAATATAGGTGAACCTTCTGTACACCAATTTTCTATAATAAGCCTATATCATTCACCAATCACTATATTAGAAGTTAAGCGCAATGAATTACAAGGGATAATAGACATCAAAATTTGAGCTGAAAGTTAGTAGCGAGGGGCTATTGAATGTTTCTTTTTATCACAAATCTGTGACATATTTCTCAGGTTTGAACCACATGGAGAAGTCCATCCCTTTCGTCTTCGGTTGAGGGACTTAAATTTTCTCCCGAAGCTGCAATAGAGAGATTTTACCAACAGTGAGCAGAACCCAAAGATTACATAACAGCCATATTTGTGCTTTGAGGTTCAAACAAAAGATCTACTATATGATTGGATCCTTCAACTATAACCCTAAGATGCATTGCACACAAATATGACATGAGCACTACATAGAGACGTACCTTTTCAATATGTCCTAGTGTATTTTGGACTATCCGTATCGTGTCCAATACACGTCTGCATCTCAGTTTCTGGTGTGTCCGTGCTTCCCGACTATTACTCTTGCATTGCAACAAAAGAATGGTATACTTTGTGAAATAAAAGTGAAGCATATTCTAAGCATGGTCAGTTTTTAATGGGATAGAAGCAAGGCCAGCCCCGCCCCCGGACGAGATTTTGTTTTAGCCGAAACTAATTGTGGTTGCCTCTTGACCCTTATAATAAAATAATTACAATAAAAGCATATAGATAATTTTTTTTTGTGTAAAATCAAGATTATATTATGCTTTTAGCTTGAACTATACAATAAAATTATGATTACATAAACAACAACAAAAAAGTAAGTTCGATCATGATACTTTATAAACTATAGCACAATAAGGTTCAAAGAAAAATGCTTCTATTTGCATTTTTGAAGTAAAATTTTCAATTAAGTGATCATACTTGAGCTTCTTTAGTAACTCTTTTCACTTGAGATTATAGCTAATCCATTTAAACTTTCTTGTGACATGGTGGTCGGAAGGTAATTTTTAATCAACTTCAACTTAAAAAAGATCATTTTCGTCAAATCAACTATGATCGATATAGTCAATAAAATTCGATAAGCAATCCAAGCATTCCGAAAACCACCATTCTTCCAATAAGATCTTATGGAGTTAAGGATGTCAGTTGATTTTGTTACTTCTTTGGACAATATTGCTTTCAATTATCTAAGGTCTACAAATAATTTTTCCCATTTATATCACACTGTTGGTCGTGTTTCAAAAAAAAAACTTTCTAGCTTAAGTGTAATCACTTAATTGAATAATTTGCTTCAAAAAAAAATGCAAATAGATTAATTTTTCTTTGAATCGGATTGTACTAGTTTATAAGGTATCATGATATTTTTGTGATCAAGATTTTATGTTTAGTTCAAGCTAAAAGTGTTGGGGTCCAGTCTGAATTTGGTAAATTTTGGAGCCCAAATATGATTAAAGATTTGATTTGATATAATTTTGAAATATACATTAAATGTAAGATTTGATTAGATTTTAAATTTGTATCAAATATTTAATCTGACCATTTTTGAACGTCTATAATTGGTGTTGGATTATTTTAGGTGTAATATGATTATTATTTTATGGTTTCCTATTTAGAAAATTCTATTATGACCTAAAATATGATTTCTTATCCTATAAATATAGGAGGAAGGTGGAGACACAAAGTATGCACAAAGGTGGAGATTCGAGGTACTCGACCACAAGAAAATCTAAGAGAAAATTCGTGCTTTGCTCTTAGGGTTCTTCTCCATACAAGACAGAAGAAAGAAGAGATCTAATCGAAGAGTCGACAATTTCAGTTAGAAAAATTGCTATGGGTTGGTGAGTGATTTTAATTGTAATTTTTGTTGTTTCTTCATAAGTGTGGTGACAGGGTTGAGCCTATTAGGGCAAATGGTTTCAACATTAGTTTTTTGCAATCTTGTCATTTTATCTGAGTTATAAAGGTTAAGATTTGTCCAGGTGATGTAGTCACCGTCATATACTTGTCTTTATCTGTGCTTGTTGTTCGTAGATTGGTTGGTTATCTTAGGTGGGTTGGCAAAAGCTTCTGCGACGCACCCAACACGTGTTATCAGAGCTAGGTTCTTCTCGAGAGGAAAGGTGCAACTATGTCTACAGAGCAGATGAACACTCGTATGATCACCCTAATAGGAAAAACTGGATGATTTGGAAGCCAAGGATGGAAGATCTACTCGGGTGCAAGGACTTGTATGATCCCTTGGAGGGTGACAACGCCAAGCCGACGGATAAAGGTGCTGATGACTGAAAACGACTGGATCGAAAGGCTGTTGGATTCATCCGCCAATGGCTGGACGACTCGGTGTTTTACCATGTGTCCATGGAGAGTTCTACAAAAGCATTGTTGGAGAAGCTGCATTTTTTGTACGAAAGAAAGACGGCTGGCAACAAGCCGTTTCTTATTCGCCAACTCGTCAACTCTAAGTACACGGAGGGTGTACCGGTGGCACAACATCTGAACGAGGTTCAGGGCATCATCAATTAGCTGTTTGTGATGAAGATAGTGATTGAGGATGAGCTTCAAGCCCTTTTGCTTTTGAGTTCTCTACCGAAAAAATGGGAGACATTGGTGGTGTCGGTGAGCAACTCCGCTCCGGATTGAGTTGTTACGATGGAGGCAGTCAAAAGCAGCTTGTTGAACGAGGAGGTCCGGCGTAAGCAAGTGGAATCATCGCAGGTGTACGTTCTGGTGGCTTCCTACGGGAAGGGAAGACCTAAGTCACAGGCGAGGACAAAAGAGAGTTCTCGGGATCTTGCGACTGTGGACTGCAAGGAGGGCTGCTATTATTGTGGCAAAATGGGTCATGTCAAAAGGAACTGCATGAAGCTCAAAGCTGAGAATGCCAAAAGCAAGGATGATTAGGAGGATCGCATGACTATTGGAGATCTCATCATCGCATCAACCGACGCAAAAAAAATTTGTGACATGTGTCATGATGGCGATTGTGTCATGGACATGGGGGCATCGTATCATGCCACTCCATATAGGGGGATCTTCAAGTCATAAATAGGCAGTATGTTTGGACGTATAAAGATGGGCAACAAGGAGACATATGCAGTTGTAGGCATCGATGATGTGCACTTGACAACAAAGCTTGGTGAGAAGCTCGTTATCAAGGGTGTGCGACATGTATCGAGTTTGCGCTACAACTTGGTCTCGGTAGGGAGGGTGGCGGATGATGCCTGTCGCAGTTTTTTTGGGGACAAAGATTGGATGCTTACGAAGGGTTCTAAACAGCTGGCTCGAGGAGATTTTTTTGTGGCATGAACAGGCTCACACCGCTGAGGTATACATGTAGGACACAAACATCGGATGGAGGCTCGAGGGATATTCGACAGGAGGTGGATCGTTGGGAACTTGTCTTGGAGGGGCTTCGAGATACTTTGAGGATTACGGAGGATTCGGTTCGTCGAGACAAAGCGACGAATGATGATGATTCAAATATTGAGGGTCAGTCTGTAGGTCCCATGACAGCTGGTCGGTCTCCAGGTGGGGGTTGTTCCACGAATCCTGTTTTGGTGACTGGTGGTTTGCCAAAACTTCATGGAGCGATATTGGTTTCAGCAGTTCAAAGTCAGGAAGGAGATCAATGTTTGCAGCAAACTCAATCTGAGGTGGGTACATCTCTATTTACACAGTCCAGGGGGAGCTGTGGGTCATCAATGACATGCACAGTGCGTGATGTTCTACTCTAGGACGCATGTGTATGGGAGAGCTTCAGGTTCAGACACGAAGGTGGGCAGATTCAGGAGTTCAAATCTTGGGATCCGCACCATCCGCTTGGTTGGGCCAGCCAATGGTAAAGAAGCTCGTCGGAACGTTAACACGTTTTGATGGAAGACGAAAGTCAGGGACAAGCAGTTGAGACTCACGGTAAGGCTGATAGTTAGGGACTTCGGTTTTGGCCGTATCATTAATATTGGCAGGATCCCAGTGGTGCAGGAGGTGCTACGCATGGCATCTAGCGTCGATGTGACGGTCGAGGCGCTGGAGACGAAGAAAGATGCAAAGCAACTCGGAAGATCAGAGATTGGTGGCATGGGGGAGCAGAAACGGTCCCGATACGATAGGCATGAAGTCTAGTTAGGAGCTATGGGGTCAATACCCTCTCATCTGACATGAGGGGAGATTGTTGGGGTCCAATCTGGATTTGGTAAATTTTGGAGCCAAAATATGGTCAAAGCTTTGATTTGATATAATTTGTAAATCTACATTAAATTCAAGATTTGATTAGATTTAAATTTCTATCAAATATTTAATCTGACCATATTAGGACGTCCATAATTGGTGTTGGACTATTTTAGGTGTAATAAGATTCTTATTTTTGGGTTTTTTATTTAGGAAATCCTATTATGACCTAAATAGGATTTATCATCCAATAAATGTAGGAGGAGGGTGGAGGCACAAAGTATGCCCAAAGGTGGAGATTCGAGTTGCTCGTCCACAAGAAAATCTAAAAGAAAGTCCGTGCTTTGCTCTTAGGGTTCTTCTCCATACAAGACAAAAGGAATAAGAGATCTAATCGAGGAGTCGTCAACTCCGGTTAGGAAAATTGCTATGGATTGATGAACGATTTCAATTGTAATCTCTGTCGTTTCTTCTTGAGTGTGGTGAGGGGGTTGAACCTATTAGGGCAAATGATTTCAATATTAGTTTTTTGTAATCTTGTAATTTCATCTCCCTTTTTATTGGGTTCATAACTACCCTAATGTATGGAGAAGAACATAATTTTGGGAAGATTTCTTCTCCCCAAAATGTCAGGATTTTGTCCTTTGTAACATTAACAATGACCATCCATGCACCCCCGCCAAATTTCATAAATATAAAAAAATGAGAGACAAGAAGGAAAGGGAAGAAAAGAACTAAAGATATTCATAATTAACTAATTAACTAATTGTTCTGAAAGTGATTTGCCACCAAAGTACAAATACAAAAACTTCACAGTCCAACAGCTGAATACCCCAAAGACATATTATATACAATATTTTTACACAAAAAGGTTACAATAATATCCTATAGAATATCCTAATTGACCCAATAAAATACAGGTTATGTTCTTGTTTTCGTCAGTAAAGTTTGAAGCCAGCCAGCTGCAGCAAGATCCTCCAGGTAAGAAACAGAACCTTTCCTTTGCTCCAAACATGGAGCATTAAACAAACCAAAGTTTGAAGCCGGCACATATCCTTGCTCAGTCCTGGTCATGTATTTATAAATACACATTTAACATCTCATCCCTTAATTCATCATCTCTCTGCAAACATGAATCAGGAACAGGTTCCCCCTTCAGGTATATATGCTCCTTGGTTTTCCTAACTAATCCTCGCCGAGTAATGATTTGCCCTTCTTTTTGTATAATGAGTTCTTCCTAGATAGATTTTCTTGCAGTCTATGTGATCTGCCTTCATATATACATTGAACTTTGTATGAACTTTACATATTAGTAAGGATATAAGAATAATTGGAGGTTGTCCTGGTCTTGGATGAATTATGCTATGGTACCATGTCGAGTTTTAGATGGCAGTAGGCATTAGTGATGGAGGAGGAGGAGGAGATGAGATGATGGCTACTCCAATACTTTTTGAGAGAATTGGAGAAACACCAACATACTCTCCAAGAAAGATATTTAATGAAACAACTCCCTGATGTTCTCTTCTTTTTTGTGTGTAAAGAGTAATAAATCAAGGATACAAAGATAAACTTAATATGCAAAGATAGGGTTTTTTAAATAACCTATTGAACTTGAGAGGTCCAAAATATCAAGGTTCGCAGTATCGATATTGGTATCAGACCTTTCCTATGAGTATCGGTATCAGAGGTATCGGCAGTATAGGTGGTTTCGGATCTTTTTTGGTACCAGAAAGCAAATAATTATTAAAAAAATATTTTGAATCAGACCTAAATTTCAGTTTTGAGTGACCGGAATTATTGTCAAACCACTCACCATAATCTTCTACAAGATATGAATTATCGAAACGGATGGCCACAACTTTTTGGAATAGAAAATAGATCACAGACAAACGAAGAACAGAGATGACGAGAAAAAAATTACTCGAAACCGATATCCTCTTCGACATAGCCTTCAATCTCTTCCTCTCTCCTTTCAATGTTGTAAAAGCACTATTGCCTTCTTTTACAATATTTTTGAGATATGAGATATATTTTAGGGCTAGAAGACACATAATATATATAACCTCAAACCCACAACTAGTATTCCTATTATATATAGGAATACCCAATCCAAATCCAAAATCCATTGACATATTTCTATTACATGTAGGAATATCTAATCTAGATCTAAATCTATTGACATATTCCTATTATATGTAGGAATACTCAATCTAAATATATTGAGGTATTCCTATTATATGTAGGAATACTAATTCTAACTTCGGGGTATTTTTCACATAAGTTGGGAACCCCACCCACTCCAACAATGTGAATTATATACATGATACTAACGATATAAGATACATGGTAATTGTTATGGATTAGGGCTATATATACTGATTTTTTTAAAATGTTATTTATTTGTTAATTTCCAATGATTCAATTTGTGTGAGCAGTATATCCACCACCAACCATTGCTTACCCTCCCCCAGGACAGGCTTATGCTGAACCCCCTCCAACAGGTTACCCTGGGAATTACGTCGTGCCTTACTCCACACAGGTTCCAGTTGAGACAACAAGCCGCGGGGATGGATTCTGGAAAGGATGGTAAACTTGTACTCATATCCCCTAAAATAAATCTTTTTTTTTCTAGCAGGTACACTAGGTACACTATATATTAAGATAATGAAAAATTTTGAGTTACCTCCAACTTTATTTACTATATTTTACGGTGCACTCCACTGTTTTCCATAATGTAAGAACCTCCCACTTTTGACGAAAATCATCTAGAACTAACTGTCAACTCCTTTAACCCAAAAATTGCGGCAAAAATACCCCTCCTCTCATTGTCTTCTTCGCCGCCTCCCCGGCTGTTGCGTCCCTCCCCGCCGTGCTCTCTCTCCTCCCCTCTTTCTCCGGCCGCCCCTCCTTCGTTCTCCGGCGCTCGCTCTGGCAGTAGTGGCGGCGGCAGCAGCAGCGCGTGGAGGGCGAGTGCAGCGGCAAGGATGGGAAAGGGAGGGGGCGCAGGGGGCGAGCATGGCAGTGAGGGAAAAAGAGGGGGGGGGGGACTGGGACGAGCGCGACGTGACGGGGAGGGCAGGGAGTGGGTGAGCGGGGGGGGGGCGAGGGTCATCGGTGGGGGCGGGGAAGGGGGCAACGACAGAGAGGAGGTCTGCACTGCGCAACAGGGAGAGAGGCAGCGATGGGAGAGGGGGTGTTGGATTGTATCTCGTTTCCGGATGAGCGCTCAAAATGGGGTAACAATAGAGTTGGTAATTTAGTCTCACATCAGATAGGAGGTGGGATCATGAGGTGTAGATAATTGAGATTGGTTCAGACCTTACATGAAAATTTTCTTTTAAGGCATATGAGCCCAGTCCAATATCGCACCTCATGGGCCAATCCCGGTTCGGGTCACACCGCGTTCCCAACAAGTGGTATCAGAGCCCAAGGTTATGGGGCTGGTTTGTGCGGCTCTAATTGGTTCGAGATAGATGGTGCTGAACGTTCATGGATTATACAGACTCTCCTCAAGGTGGAGTAGGAGCATCAACTACACGAATTAGCTTTACAGGTGGATCTGACGAGTCTAAGGTGGAGCAAGACGTTGTGGTTGGCACACAATGGTGGTGTGGATGAACGTGTGAGGTTTGGTTCTTTGGTCGAATGGATCGAGATGACAATATATTGGATCTCCTGGGTGCTCGGTTAGCGGGAACGAGCAAAGGTAGCTAGGGTGTGCTAGGGTTGTTCGGCTAGCAGAAACGAGCTAAGGTAGAGATTGTTAGATTGTATCTCGTTTCCGGATGAGCGTTCAAAAGGAGGTGACAATGGAGTTGGTAATTTAGTCCCATATCGGATAGAGGTGGGATCATGAGGTGTAGATAATTGAAATTGGTTCAGGCCTTACATGAAAAATTTCTTTTAAGACATATGGGCCCAGTTCAATATCTCACCTCATGGGCCAACTATGCTTCGGGGCACACTGCGTTCCCAACAGGGGGAGAAGACAGTACATGAGGGGAGAGAAGTATTTTAGACAAAAAAAATTGGGTCAAATTGGTTGACCGTCAGTCATAGATGAATTTCATCAAAAATGGGAGGACTTATATATTATAAATATATATATATATTATAGAAAAACAGACGGACGCACAGTGAGGGTAACTCAAAATTTCTCTAAGATAATATGATGAGGTATAGTAAAGATAATATGAACGTTATAATAATTCTGTGTTTTTTTGTACTTCTTGTAGTGCTGCTGCATTGTGCTGTTGCTGTGTGCTTGATTTCTGTTTCTGAGACTTGAGGAAAAGAGAGTTCTCTCATCATCGTGTATTTTCCTTCCTTTCATACAAATGTAAACCTCTCATGAGGGAGAGAGAAGATTTGAATTTCATAATTTATTGGCATAGTAATTTGCATTCGGGAAAAAAATTAATTATGTATGGACATCCCAGTATTGATTCCTGGGAAGGTTCAAGGTGTATGTGCAACCTTATCCACATGTCTACGTTATTACTAAAAGAAGCTTGCTTCATCTGATAATAAAATCTAATAAGAAGTATTTGTTTCCACCCAAAAAATGTGTATTTATTTGATTTGTGTAAGAATAAATGTAATTTTTTTGTCAATGTATGTCCTTTTTCTCATTTGATCACATAACTTATGAACCTGCGAAAATTCGTGAGGAGTAACAAAGGACTAGATAAAAATGTGAAGGTGTTTGACTAAAAAAAAAAAACATGCAGATTTGTCAGTCTTCCAATGTTTTAAGACAATTATGAAAATCGGGTGCTGAGAAGTAAGCAAGACGCCAATCTAATGTACCTTAGCTTATTTTAGATGAGCTTGAACAGCCAAGTCTCAAAATACTGCATTGCTTTCATCTAAATTGGCTCTTAAGAAACATCATAACTTTGTTTTGGACATGTTTGATATCCTGAACGTTAGCTGAAAATATAAGATTTAATTCTTAACCAGTTGGGAAATTAACCAAATATATAGTTGCCATATCCATATTTTCAGGTATTTGAACAAAATTCAGACAATTAAATGATAATTATTTTAATCTGTGGGGGTGTTTTTAAAGGTGTGTATTGGGCCGGTCCGGGCCGGGCTCAACCCGAAGAGAGCGGCGGGCCGGCCCGGCCCGGTCAATAAATAATCCAATCCAGTATGAATCCATGATCCGGTCAGGGTAGGAGCGGGTCGAACCGGTCTGGGTCCGGGCGGATCCACGGTCGGGCCGGACCTACCGATTTATATATATATATATATATATTCGGGTTGGCCCAGTTCAATTTTTTTATTTACTTTAATTTATATATATATATATATATATATATATATATATATATATATATAATATTGGGTGGGTTGGAGCATTGGCGAGATGCTGCTCTGAAGTGAGATGTGGATGCAGTTGGGTTGTAATTTTATTTCTTTATATTCAATTACCATATCCAAAAAAATAATATATATATATATATATATATATATATATATATATATATATATATATATATATAAAGTAAATAAAAATATTGGGACGGTCCGGACCCGCAATGTTGCACATTGGGCCGAGCCGGTCCGGGTCGTTGACCGGATCCGGGCCGGCCCGTACAGGGTTTGACCGGGCCGGCCCTGTGGCGGGTTCCGGGCCGGCCCATCCATTTAGACACCTTGAGTTGTTTTAGGGATATTTAGTGACATTGTTTATAACTAGGGAAAAATATATATTTTAATAGTTACACTAAATTTTAGCTCTTAAGTGATAATTAAATGCATTGGTTGTTTTCAAAGGAAAATATGTTCATCATCATCATCATCATAATAGCATACGAAATACTGAAATAGGTATATCTCATTTATATCCTTGATGATTTACTTCGTAATATAAATAATTTCTATAACAGAATTTTGACAAATATTTATATGGCAGAGGGACAATTAACAATAGTATACACCAGGAAACATGATTGTCAGAATTTGAAAAAAAGAAGAAAAAGAAAGAAAAAAAGAAAAGAAAATCCAATTATAGTAAACACGAAAAGTCATATTAAAATAGCTAAGAATGTTGAATCTTAGCTTACCAAGCACATCCTAAGTCTCTTGTATCAAATTGTGCTGCCATATGGAAAGTTTCACAAACCAAGGAAAAATCAAGATATGAGTTCAAATTTGAACTTGAGATTTAGTCCTTGGCTTATGATATAAACCATTACCGAGTTGAACTGATTTTCAGCTTCATTTTATTTCTGTCTTCTTTCTTGCCTTCAAGTTTTACAAGCTCCAATTTTTTTGCCAATAACTTTGATTCCCAATATTTCAACTTACCCTGAAAAATTGTTCTCTGGTTACTCGTTTTCATTAATGATATGGTTAGCTATCTAGGATTCAACAATATTGATCTATATGTTGTTGAACTGATTCCGCACTAGTCTTGAAGGCTGAAACCAGGGAAGTGGTGAATGCGGCAAAAACCGCTGCGTAGCCCCGTCCCTCTTGGAACCTTTTACCTGCCTCACTTACTGACTATCCCTACCGCAAAGAGAAGTTTTTTTACTGCTTTACTTGGTCTCTCATCAAGAAGCAAGCTGAGAAGCCGCTAAAATAAAGCAACAAAGTTGCTAATAGTAGAACAAAGCTCTTGACCGCCACAGAGTTGTTAAAGGACATAGCAAATCTCTTAACCACAGTATAATACTGCTAGAAAACAGTTGCCGCGGAACTGGTGGGGTGATCAAGATCACCGTTGCTTAAAGCGAAATTCGACCATTTTCGTCGATGCTCTCTCAGGAACCAACAAGTTCGATAGAACTTCTAGAATGTTCATTGTCACCTCACTGGACGTTGGATGATGCACGAAAACAACACTATTGGTTGTTATTTTCTGCCGCATTTTTTTCCCCTTCCATCTTATTTTTTCACAAGTGCACAACACATACTATATACATAGGAGAGCCTATCCTCTAGCAGTCATAACCGTCCATTAACAACGTTGGTGGAAATTTATAGAGTTAATCCCCATTAACTTGACAGTTACCAACAATAACTCCCTTTAATTAATAAAGCAATTACAAAATTGAACCGCCCCCTGGCAGCAACAAACCGCAAAACATAGCAAATGACCCATGGTTCTGCAGTCCTGTGGAACGAGCGGAAACCTTGGAGCCCGCAAAGTTACCGTGCGATGTGCAAAGTACGTCATCAAAGCACTACTTTGTTTCCTTTGTTCGAGTCCAAGCTAGGCCGCTTTCCTTCAAGAAATGGTGACAAAAAAAAATATTTGTTGTGGGATTTGAACTTTGCCCATTACAAAAATTTCTATCATACAAATCACTTGAGATGCACATCCCATGTATATAAGATAATAAATAAAATCTCAATACACACACTTGATGGAATGGTGGGACCGAATCACATGACCGATTTCAAAATAAACCTCAACACTATATTCCTTGAGTCCTTGTATATGTAAGGATATATTGTAGTTTTCTTGGGGATTCCATACTCTCATGGTGAAACCGTACACACGTTGAGCCTAGTAGGTGATGCACTGACGTAACTATTTACATGTACTTGCTTGACTGCTTCTAATTATACCCAAGTTTTTGCATATTGATCATATGATCAGAGCTCAAATTCTACCAAGTTCACCGGTCATTAATTATTTCAAGACCATGAAAATAAACCAACAGTTTCATCACATACACTTAATAGATAACTGTTGGGTTTTTTTTTGTGATCTTGAACTCTAGAATAATAGTCCCATATTATAGAGAACCTCAAGTGTGTATTTTAATATAAGATTCTTCTTTTATTGACTTGTGCACATGAAGTGTGGTAGGCCATGTGGTTGAGAGGGTGGAGTATTTTTCTAGAGGGCAAGGTTCAAGACACCATGGAAACATTCTTGTTTTTGTCGCTCATTATTTGTAATTTTCCTTAGGAGCTAAGTCCCGTAGTGACTTGGCAACTCGGACTCGGATTCGAATGAAGGACGCAAAGTGGCACTTTATTAGCGTACTTCGCACGTTCGTCCAATTCGTCCAGTTTGAGTTTCACAGCAAAGATGACAAGGAATGTTTCAGAGGTTCAATGCATTAGACTTGCTACTTTCTGGGAACAGATCAATGGAAAGGATGGTTCTTTGGAGCAGATCGACGGAAAGTGTCGAGTTTTTCTTTGAGCACCGGTGATCGTCATCACCCCAACAATGAGTAATGAATTCTTTCTGCTTCATATTATTTCTGTTTATGTTCCATCTCATTCAAAGAGATTTTAATTGCTTTCAGAATCCAGCAACTTATCGTTGCAAGCTTTCTATTCCATAGAGTCAATTTATTTCCGTACAAGTTGTGGTCAGATCAAAGATTATCATCTGGTTGCATATATTTACGACCAAAGTGCTGCAGTCACTTGTAATATTCGGTTTTCACATACTTGGTACGATCTTTGTAACCTTCGGTAATAACAATAACTGACCTTGCAATTGCAAGCAGAGATATAACCATGGCTGGTCTGAAGTTTTAAGAACCTTATCACTCTTGGTGTTAGAAACCATAGCATCTTAAAACCAGACTCATCAAAGCAATAAAACGTTGCAAACAATGAAACATGCTTGATGACAATACGATAAAACGTGGCCAGGCGCGCTGCAAATATATATTCCATTGGAGTATGAATTACTAAGAGATGAATGGGCACAGGACGAATATTTAGACATGTTTAACTAAAAAAGCAGGGCATAGCACAAGACATTGGGCTACACCACAAGAGGACAGCCATGTGCCTCAACCCCATTTATCAATTGGGGGTGGTCCTCCCTTGAGGTTTTGTCCCAATGTCTGATGGTTGTCATTAACCCCATGACACCCAGGACATGCATGGGATGGGGAGGAACCAAAGCAAAAGACAAGCCAAACACCTCATTTTACTTGCTCCTCCACCAAATGCCAATCCACACACTAAGTGTCAAGTTAATAGAGTTTTAAGTAATACATATGTGACCTATACTACTGACACTTGCATGTTTTAACTAACTGCCACTAGTTGTCAATGCCAGTTTCACATGAATCTTAGCGAAAGCGAATTTTCCGGACTGGATATTAAAGCATATGTCAGAGGTTGATGATAGATTAACATAAGAAGTGATATGACATTTGTCACCCAAAGCCCTCATTAATTTTGTAGCTAGCTAGGAATATTGCAAGGTTAAACTAATCAAGATTAGCAATAGCACCAACAGTGGCACTAAATAGTTTGGTAAAATGCACTCCTTGTAGCTTTCCTTGCACATTTGCTATCAATTTTCTCATTGATCACAAACATGATGCAAACCCTTGCAATAGATGCAGTTGCTATCATGCAACTCTCATTAAATTGTGTTGTCACAATTGTTCACTGAGATTGGCTCGATCAATCTTCCTATGGAACATTCCTGACTTTGAGTCCATCGTGCTATAGCATACCTCATTCTTCAAGGGGAAAAAAAAGTTCACCTTTATCGTGTAATCATTTAGACATTCAAAGTGAGCAGAGTTTGATGTGCTACTACTCTTATTCACGGAAGAAGAAAAAAAATTTTTTGCAAATCATTGTTGGATCGTTTCATTTCAACCATCATTGATCATGATTATATATCGTTGTTATTATAAGTACCATTAGTACTGTTATTATGGTCACAATGATACTAACTTAATAAATTAGTTAAAGATGCTTTTCTGCCAACCATATATGAAGTAATGGGCTCAAAACCAAGCACTATCCATCAAGAGATGGAGCAGGGTCACTGTCGATAAGCTGTAACAAAGGGGCCAAGCTTAAGCCACACCATTAAAAATACAAGCAGAGTATGTGTGATGTGGGTGGAAGTAGAGAGGATATTGGAAGTTATCAACTGGCATTTATATAGAGAGGCTATATATAGAGAGAGATGGAGAGAGGAAGAAACAAAGCAAGTAAAGCAAAATAGTACTCACGAGATTGATGTGGGGTGGTGGTGGGGAGGGAAAGAAGCATCCTCCCAACATCATGCATGGCTAGGCTAGCTCATGCTTCTTCACACAGCCCATTCAATTTACTTTCTGGCACATCCCCACCCTTCAAATCCCTCCAAGTCTATCATAGATTTCTCAACATTGAAATATTCAGCTTTGTTGGTGTGAGAGGTTGAAGCTGCCAGCATGATCTGGTGATTCGAGAAGAGTTCCTGTCAAGTTCTGACGCCATTGGCTTCGGCTTGATATGCGATATCGATATTATTATTGTCTTAGATTTGGTATATTGATAGATATGCATCTTCTAGTTTCTTTTCGTGAGTTTTTTTTTTTTTTTGAGGGAAACCATCTGGAACTTGAAGTTAAACCGAGGGGGAAAACCCTTGTTTGTCAGATCATCTTGCAGCTTCAATCACTCACTCACCAACAAAAGACCAAGCCACAAGCATCATTGTCACTAATTCAACCTAGCAGAGGTAAAAATAACTGCACTAGATCTTTTTTCCCTCTAAATTTAAGGGGTTCCCTCTCCTTCATTGCAGAGGGTATGCTTCCTTATCCCTGGTCCCAAGTTTCAACTACCTCTATGAGCATGGACAATATTTTGAGGTGAGTGTCTTTCCATCATAATCATCTTGAATAATTGTCGATAACCAACAATTATTCAAAGTAGACAAAATAATAATCTTTCTAATATGTGCCATTATGTTGTATATATTGACATCTCTTGATTAGTATTATACAGGTTCTAAAAAGCCAAATTTATAGTGTAGGAAAGAGTGTTGATTACTTTTAGTTTGTGAAATGTCATGTAATGTTGTTAATGATATCTGATGCATTGTCACATCAATTATAACTCTTAATTGAAACAAGTTGGAAATAGATATCCACATTTAACTTGAATAGAAGTGATTTAATAGTAGCTTCTTATGCCAAATAAAACGGATTTCTATAGTAGTTTCATTACAATATTTGACTTCAAAGTTACCCCTCTCCTATCCAACAATAATGCCACACATATCGAAGCCAATTTGATGTTCACTGCGAATTTTGATTAAATATTCCTGCGTTCAAACCATTTAATCATGATAAGCACTTACCAACTTATTTCGCTCGGGTGGTAGAAAAAAAATCATAAGGGTTAAATTTTGTTGTTTTTTCTAGTTGATTCTATTATTTCTATTTACCAGCTGGGACTGGACTTTGGATATTCAACTAAGTCCTTAATGTCAAACATTGCAAATGACCTTATCCAATTAGTATTCTACAACATACACTTCAAACCAAAATCTAGGCCACTTGATAGCAAAGATAAGATTATTAACCCCAAGGAGAAGAAGATGGGCTATGCCCTTCCCATTAGGGGTGAGCATTATTCGGTTTTAGACCAAAAAACGAATCAAATCGAACTGAATAAGAGATTCGGTTCGGTTTAAAAAATATTCAGTTCGGTTTCGGTTTTGGAAATACTAAAATTCTTTATTTTATTTCGGTTTCGGTTTCGGTTTCGGTTCAAAACCGAAAACCGAATAAGATTTATGTAATTATGTAAATATCATAATTCTATGCATATTTTGAGATTAAAAATGTTTATATTTTGAAAATAATAATTCTATGTATATATTTTGAAGCCCAACTTTAAAATACAACAAATGTGTGTATAAAATTATAATTTGTAATATAATTATCCACGGTCTCAAGTTTACCCGATGCATTAAACAATATCAATAGTTCAATCGAACAAACTGAATAGCTTATTCGGTTCTGTTCGGTTCGTTTCGGTTTCGATTTTGACTATTTCGATTCGGTTGAAACCGAATAAACCGAATGCTCACCTCTACTTCCCATTATTACCAAAAGCACACTTGTAACTGCAAGTGTCTGCAACAAGAGTTCCCTAATACTGATAAGAGCTGAGAATGAAGTTATTCATTCTATCCATGACAAGACTTACACGTGTTGCGAATATTTTTACTCTTAAAGACTCAAGCTAGATTAGCTAGTTTACTTGATGAATGAGTTATAAGTTGCAGAAATGGCATTTTTAGTAGTTATAAAGAGAATCATTCATGGAAGGTTAAAGACTATTCCACATTAACCACCAGATTTCACTTCTCTAATACGTAACTTTATCAGTGGATACACAGACAAAACCTACAATTAAACTAGTAGAAAACTTGGAACATACATATGTTCACATGGGCTCTAGATATCTTTAGGGGTTAGTATTCGGTTAATTCGGTTCAAACTGAACCGAATAACCGAAAACCGAATTGGACTGAAAACTGAATAAGCAAAACCGAAATGACCCATAACCAAACCAAACCAAACCAAACCAAACCAAACCGAATTAAATCGGATCGATTTTCGGTTTATTCAATTTTTTAGTTTATTTGTGCTTTTTTTGTTAATATATATATATATATATATATATATATATATATATATATAGAGAGAGAGAGAGAATAAGGGAGGTGAGATGGCACCTCACTCCCAAAACAAGGGTGGCGGTGACGTGGCACAATTCCAACCACACATTTCATAATTGGCAAATTGCACTTAACCCCCTCCCCTCGTTTGTGTGGTTGTGATTGTGCCACATCACCGCCACCCTTGTTTTGAGAGTGAGGTGCCACCTCACCTCCCTTATTCTCTCTCTATATATATATATATATATATATATATATATATATATATATATATATATATATATATATATATATATATATATATATTTAAGAGGTAAATATTATTGATCAACGATAATTACAACTTAGATCTTTCTCCGATTACAAAACTCATCTGGGGTCTAAGATATCTATGTCAACATCTATATTTCTTTGTACAACAAAAGTACTAATGGATCATCCCTCAAAGATACGTTGGTTGTGTTCCTTCCAGATGTGCCATACTACCGTCCCAAAAATTAATCTAAGTCGGCGATAATCTCGCTCTCCCTTCCCATTTTGAGCTTTAATATCATTTAAGACCACATCAAGATCTCTACAGTGACCATGGGTTTATCCCATTTTCAGTCTCTGGACACTCCAAATCTCCCAAGTGGTGTCACAAGCGAAGAATAGTTGATTCATGGTCTCATCATGTTTACAACATAAACAATACTTCATGTCCTCACAGGGGACACCAAAATTGCTCAATCTGTCTCTAATAAGGATTATATTTCTGATCAATTTGTATAAGCACAACGACATCTTGACTGCAGCCCCTTTAGTCAAAACTATGTTCGCCTACTCAACCTCTTCATGAGCAGTCCGTATCTGATTTATGGTTGTTCTGAAGTTAAAAGTGTCTTTCTCTATGTCTGCCCAAGTCTAGTAATCCTCCAACGCTTTTCTATCAATCCCCACTGCCCGTCGGATATCTTCTGAATGTGCCGCCTTGTCACGCCCCAGTCCCAAAATATCGAGGGACTAGCCACGTGGCATGGCCAACAGCACAACTGCAATGGGAAAACCCAATTTAATGGACCCATTAGAGTGTACTGAAGCTGTAAAACAAATATAATGGTCTACAATACATGTCACAATCTAATTCTAATCTCATCCACAGAAGGTAAACATAATTCAAAATGACAGACTAATCAAAAGAGAAATATAATCCGACAAGTCTCAATAAAATGTCTCGGAGAATAACACGATAATAAGTTTAATACAGTAATCCAAGAGATAGGAAATAGAGTATCTAGAAACAGATATAACTAGTATATAACAAATACTCAAGAGAAATTCTCTAACACCACCTCGTCCTCTGATGCTAGTACAGCTCCAGCGTCAGCTCCTGTCCCGTATACCTCGGGATAAATCTCCTCTGCTATATCTGGAGACATAATCCGGATCCAAGTCCTCAGGGGACATAGCAAGGTAAAAGAATAACTCAAGCCAAATAAAATACAGTATATAAGAATATATCAACAGAGCAAACTATGTAACCAGCTATGTGATATGCAAATGAGAGCATCACTAGTACTCAGGCTGAGACCACTACAAGCTCTGTGTCGGTGAGCCTGTAGCAAAAATATCACGTAGTGGGCCAAGCTTTGGAACGGAGACTAAAGCACCGTAATAATAAATATATATGTATGTAATCAGCCTGTAGCCTGTGTGTCTCTCCCCACCCAATGTAATCACATATATCATGTCCACGACGTCTCATGTCTATAACACGTAAGATCATGACCTCTAACTATTACAGCGAGTCATAATGATATCTATGTATATACAAGATCTATGTCACGAATACTGTAAACCTATACAGAATTACCATGAATAACTCAGAAAAAATTCTGTCTCATGAATAGTGTCAAGTGTCCTATGGTATGATGTACTTGGTAAAGCAAGCACGAAAATATAGGATCGTGTTATCAACTCTCTAAGTGACATTACACGACTACGCGTATGGCGTCGACACCCGAATATTGTTCGGACGTTAAGCAACGTCTCATGGCCCTAAGTTGAGCAGATACATCATAGAAATAAATCAAAAAATAATATTAAAGCAAATACTGCAAGTTTGGCAAGGTACACTTGCCTGGGGTTTGAACTCCTTCAATTGCTCCGGTGTATATAGAATCTCCAGGTACGCCTCCAGATGCTGAAACAAATATTACTATCACTCTCAGAATACATGAAATTGCTAAAATTGACTATCCATAAGTCCAATTTGGACACAAGAACAGAATTGACAATTTCTGGTTAAAGCGGGATCCACATGTGGCCTACTTCGCACCAAAAAATATCAGAGATAAACTTCACTAAATTTGTCAAACTTAGTGTCTACGAGTCCAGAACGATGATATGAACCCAACGAAATGTCCAAAACTGGATTCCGATGGGTCAATCACAAAATCGTCCGTCAAGTGGAGTCGTGTGGCCCACGAAAATATGATTTCATCAACGTTCTCAGAATCGAATCAAACTTGGGTCACAGGACCAGCGTAATACTGCGAATCCGATGGCGCAAGTTTCGTTACGAAACGACAAGTACACACAAAATTTTAACGAGTGTCAGAACGGTCCGATACAGGACTTTTCGACGGATACGCGTTGATTTCGGTGTGCACGCACATCCAAATCAACTTTCACGAAATCTCACACGTCTACATTGACGATATGCGCCTTTTGATGCAATCCATACACGACGAATTTGCCTCGTTTGGCGGAACATATTTCGAGAAATTTTGGATTTTGAAAACCAAGTTTTTGGTCAACTTTAACCGCGAATAAAATACATCTTACCATAAATTAAAATAATATAATTAATGGGATTAAAACTTGTTTATGTTGTTTAAATTATTTTTCAAGTGAAATTTGAAAATATTAAATAGGTTGGAAGTAAAAGGCCATGAACTTAGGGGTTCGGGACAGTTTCCAGAACCAGAAATTGGGTTATTTTTCCATGTTTTGTATCGCGGTTTACGACTGACATAAGACACGATACCCCAATATAATTGTATAGGGTTCGAGAGGGTCATATAGCGAACACATTACAACAAGACGTTCGAGAACCGATATATCGTGGAAGAAGAAAAACTCACCAGAAGCTGAGGGGTCGAATCCGACTTTACTACACGGTGACGGTGGCGGGGCGGCAGTGATCGATCGTTGGCGGCAGGTTGCTGTGGTTGTTGTGGTGGTGGTCGTGGGTTGTGGTGGTACGGGGGTAGCAGCGGTCGATGGTGGTGCTGGTAGCGGCGGCGGGTCGTCGGAGTCATCGTCGGGTTCGTTGCGGTGATGGCGGTGGTTGTGATGGTGGTGGAGGTTCGGTCGAGTTTCTATAGGAGTTGGCCGACGGTGGTTACGGGGAGGTGGACTGGAGAGGTCACCGACGGTTGAGGAGATGAACCGAAGGGTCGGTCGGTTGCGGGAAGACGAACGGTCGGGGTCGACCGACGGAGAGACGAACGGTCGGGTGTTTAAAATTCTTTAGTTACTGTAGATTAGAATAACTGGTCGAGTACGGGTTGTGGGTTCGGGTTAAGATCCGAATCCAATAGGGTTAGGTTGGGTTGGTTCGATTGGGTTTAGTTTGGTTTGGTTTGGTTTAGGTTTGGTTTGGTTCAGTCTTGTTTATTTTAAAAATAATGCTTTTTAGCTATTTAAAAATAATTTTTGAGCCTAATAAATTCTAAAAAAAATTACACAATAACTATTATTAATTATACACTAAAAAATATAATTTTTATAATATTTTAATAATTAATTTAATTCACAAAAATATTAATCCCTGAAGAACATTTATTTTAATTAATAATAAAAAATACGAAAAAATCTTAAAAAATTATAATTAAAATTTCTAAAAATTTGGGTATTTACAATCTATCCACCTTAAAAGAATTGTGTCCTTGCAATTAAAAAAATAAAACATAATCGGTCAGAAGAGATGACGCGGTTGCAAGACTTGTTTGAAGTACGACACAAAGGATAAAGAACCATGAACAAAAATCGAGAGGAAGGGTGAGGGATTTGTTCAAGCAGAACACGTAGGGAAGGAATAAATTTTGTTTCCTAGGCAATAAGAGATCAGTAACTCAAGAGTAAAGGTGTCTGATTAGAACGAAGATCAACTACAGCTTATGAAAACTTGGGTACCAATTACTAATCTAGACTAACAAGTTCATATTAATCATAATACTAAGCTTAGGCTAGAGAATGGAACTAACAGGCATATGATAAAGTATTACTAGGAATAGATAGCTATGATAAAGCTTAAATCTTACTCATATTCACTACTCTACGAGTCTGTACCTTCTCTACCATCATCGCAAAAGCCTGTCCACGTACTTGTGGTGGTGCTCTCTGCTGTTGTTGGGCCTGTTGGAAGAGTATTTTCTGTGATGCCAAGGGTGGCCTCAGCTGATATACTTTCGGTGCTGGTAAAGCTTGTCGGTTAACCATCAGTGTTTCTCCTCGATGTTCCGTGCAAATTTTTGGCTGAATGTTGGCTGGATCCACAAACCAAGCACAATCCTAATTTACATCGGCATTCCTTGGCGAGATGGACTACCTTGCCATAATAATGACAAGTAGGGAGTCCTACTGCTGGTGCTGGTAGGGCTGGTCGATGAATCATCAGTGCTCTCTCTCGACGTCAGGGAAATCCCTTACTGAATGCTGACTGGATCCGCAAGCTAAACATAATCCCCATTTGCATCTGCATTCCTTCTCAATATGGCCAACCTTGCCATAGTAGTGACAAGTATGAAGGACTAGTGCTAGTGGTGTAAATGCTCTTTGTGGTGGATTCATTTGTGGTCACTTTGTAACTCTTTTCTACTGTGCTCGGTCTGGTGCTAATGCATGCGGGCGCTTCTGGCTGGACTCTCTCCTGGTGACGCGCTCCATGGATCGTGCTATAGTAAGGACGTCCATGTATGAAGTAGTTGCAACGAAGCTGATTAATTTTTGTAGCTCAGAGCTAAGTCCGTCAAAGAACTTCTCCGCCCGGCTTTGCTGGGCCTCTTGATGAACCTGCTGTTGGGCTTACATAATTACATAAAATATTTGGAATATCTGTTGTCTGTCCATAGACTGTCCTGGTGGAAAAATGGACATTGGTATAGTAAACTATGGCGGTGGTGGAATATCGTCTTGCTGGAACCTTGAGGTGTGCTGATCTGCTCGATTGCTTTGTTGAGTGGATAGATCTCCACTTAATGGTGGCACCCCATCATCGTTGGTGACCATAACACCTTGTGGTATTCTCGTGGAAGTCTCGTCGCTGGCTCGTGGATCCATTACTCTGCATTCAAAGTAAACTATGAGAGGTGCACAGAGAATCAAGGAAGGATGCAAGTCAAAACATTATTTTGAAGTCGATATAGAGGTCAAGAACAGATCAACAAGTGGATGAGATCCTATAACTTATCCTATCCTAATCGCAGGCATGATCGGTCCCTTAGTTGAAACCGAAATAATATAGTCGTAGACATGCATGGGCCACGACAAAAATTATGTCAAACCCCAGTCCAAAAATACTGAGGGACTAGCCATGTGGCAATGGCCAGCAACACAACTCCAATGGGCAAACCCAATTTAATGGACCTGTTAGAGTGTACTTAAGTTGTAAAACAAATATAATGGTCTACTATACATGTCACAGCCTAATTCTAATCTCATCCACAGAAGGTAAACATAATTCAAAATGTCAGACTAATCAAAAGAGAAATATAATCCAACAAGTCTCAATAAAATGTCTCGGAAAACAACCAGATAATAAGTTTAATACAGTAATCCAAGAGACATGAAATAGAGTATCTAGAAACATATATAACTGAGTATATAACAAATACTCAGGAGAAATCCTTTGGCACCACCTCGTCCTCTGATACTAGTACTGCTCCAGCGTCAGCTCCTATCCCGTATACCTCGGAATAAATCTCATCTGCTATATCTAGGGACATAATCCGTATCCAGGTCCTCAGGGGACATAGCAAGGTACAAGAATAACTCAAGCCAAATAAAATATAGTATATAAAAATATCAATAGGGCAAACCATGTAACCAGCTATGTGATATGCAAATGAGAGCATTATTAGTACTTAGGCTGAGACCATTACAAGCTCTGTGTCGGGAGCCTGTAGCAAAAATATCATGTAGTGGGCCAAGATCTGGAACAGAGACTAAAGCACCACAATAATAAATATATATGTATGTAATCAGCCTGTATCCTGTGTATCTTTTCCCACCCAATGTAATCATACGTCTCATGTCCACGATGTCTCATGTCCATAACACGCAAGATCATGACCTCTAACTATTACAGCGAGTCATAATGATATCTATGTATATGCAAGATCTATGTCACCAATCCTGTAAACCTATATAGAATCACCATAAATAACTCAGAAAAGATTCTGTCTCATGAATAGTGTCAAGTGTCCTATGGTATTACGTACTTGGTAAAACAAGCACGAAAATATAGGATCGTGTTATCAACTCTCTAAGTGACGTTACACGACTCCGCATACGGCGTCGACACCCGAATATTGTTCGGACGTTAAGCAACATCTCACGGTCCTAGGTTGAGCAGATATATCACAAAAATAAATCAAGAAAATAATTTTAAATTAAGTACTGCAAGTTTGGTAAGGTACACTTGCCTAGGGTTTGAACTCCTTCAGTTGCTCTGGTGTATGTGGAATCTCCAAGTACGCCTCCAAATGCTGAAACAAATATTACCATCACTTTCAGAATACATGAAATAGCTAGGATTGACTATCCATAAGTCCAATTTGGACACAAGGGCAGAATTAACAGTTTCTAGTTAAAGCGGGGTCTACATATGGCCCACTTCGTACCGAAAAATATGCCAGAGATAAATTTCTCCAAATTCAAACTTAGTGTCTACGAGTCAAGAACGATGATACGAACCCAACAGAATATCCAGAATTGAATTTGGATGAGCCGGTCACAAAATCGTCCGTCAAGTGGTGCCGTGGGCACCACAAAAATAGGGTTTCGTCAACGTTCTCAGAATCGAACCAAAATTGGGTTACAGGACCAGCATAATGCTACGAATCCGATGGCACAAGTTTTGTTGCAAAATGACAAGCACACACAAAATTTTGACGAGTGTCATAACGGCCCGATACGGGGCTTTTCGACGGATATGCGTTGATTCCGGTGTGCACGCACATCCAAATCAACTTTCTCAACATTTTAGATGTCCGTATTGACGATACACGCCTTTCGATACAATTTGCACACGACGAAGTCGTCTCGTTTAGCGGAACGTACCCCGTTTCAAAAAAAATGGGTTTTAAAAAACAAGTTTTTGGTCAACTTTAACCGCGAATAAAACACAACTTACAGCAAATTAAAATGATCTAATTATTGGAATTAAAACTTGTTTATGTTGTTTAAATTACTGTTTAAGTGAAATTTAAAAGTATTAAATAGGTTGGAAGTAAAACGGCCATGAACTTAGGGGTTCGGGACAGTTTCCAGAACCATAAATTGGATTATTTTTCCCTATTTTGTGTCGCGGTTTACGACCGACACAGGACACGATACCCCAATATAATTATACAGGGTTCAAGAGGGTCATACAGTGAACATATCATAATAATTCGTTCGAGAATCGACACATCATAGAAGAAAAAAACTCATCGAAACCTGAGGGGTCGAATCTGACTTTACTGCACGGTGACGGTGGCGGGGCGGCGGTGCTCGGTCGTCGGCGGCGGGTTGCTGTGGCTATTGTGGTGGTAGTCGTGGGTCATGGTGGTATGGGGGTAGCAGCGGTCAGTGGTGGTGCTTGTAGCGGCGGCTGGTCGTCGGAGTCGTGGCCAAAGTCGTTGGGTTCGTCGCGGTGATGGCGGTGGTTGTGATGGTGGTGGAGGTTCGGTTGGGTTTATATTGGATTTGGCCGATGACGGTTATGAGGAGGTAGACCGGAGAGGTCACTGGCAGTTGAGGAGATGAACCAAAGGGTCAGCCGGTGGCGGGGAGACGAACGGTCGGGGTCAGCCGGAGGAGAGACGAACGGTCGGGTGTTTAAAATTCTTCAATTACTGTAGATTAGAATAACGGGTCGGGTTGGATACGGGTTGTGGGTTCAGGTTAGGATCCGAATCCAATAGGGTTGAGTTGGGTTGGGTTGGTTTGGTTGGGTTTAGTTTGGTTTGGTTTGGTTTGGTTTAGTCTGGTTTATTTTAAAAATAATACTTTTAGCTATTTAAAAATAGTTTTTGAGCCCAATACATTCTAAAAAAATTACACAATAACCTATTATTAATTATACACTCAAAATATAATTTTTACAATGTTTTAATAATTAATATAATTCACAAAAATATTAATCCCTGAAGAACATTTATTTTAATTAATAATAAAAAAATACAGAAAAATCTCGAAAAATTATAATTAAATTTTTTAAAAATCTGGGTGTTTACATGCCTCGATCAAATGGCCCCAAATATTCTACTCTCCTTCCTCGATAAGGTTGTTGACCATTTGTGTGGAGCCTATTATCTCATAAATATGCCATCCCTCTCTCTTGATCAGGCTAGTGTGCCCAAACCATGGATCATGCCAAATTCTGGTTTGGATCCCTGAGCCTATGACTCTAGTCAACTTGCCCTTAGCCTTGCTTTTCATCTTCAACAAAGCTTTAATGGTGACCGAGATGTTGTTGTTGCTACTAGCTAACCAGAAGTCCCATTTCGGAAAGTATCTTTCCTTGATCCATTCAGCCCAAAGAGATTTTCCATTGATGAATCTCCAGAACAGTTTGAGATAAGTAGTTTTTTGGAGAAGCCCTAAAGATCACAATCCAACTCCACCTTCCTTTTCAGGCCTATACAACTCCTTCCAACCGATTGCATGTATACCTCATTTCCAAAAGAAGTCGGCATACATGCTTTCAATTTTCTTCATCGTACCCTTGGACAACATAATGTCCTGGAGCCAATAAAGAGCAATCGCCTCTATTACGGCTTTAATAAGTTCAATCCTCTCTCCAAAGGACAACATATGCGCCTTCCATCCTAATAGTCTCGATTGCATGTAGTTGAGGAGACCTTCATACTCCGTATTAGCAGCATAGTTGATTGAGAGGGGGAGACACAAGTATCTCACGTGAAGCATTCCTTCCACAATGTCCATTTTGGCCAGCAATGCCTCCTTATTCTCACAAGTACAGTTCATGAACATCTGGCTCTTGTTCTTGTTCAACTGTAAACTCGACCATTTTTTTATGTTATCAAATATACACTTTAGATATCAAGTGATATGTCAGTTGGCTCTACGAACACCAGCAGGTCATAAGCATAAATTAGATAAGAAACTACAGGATTAACCTTCCGAAATAGAGGGGTAATCAATCCATCTAGGATCGCATCGTCCAAAAGACAAGTAAAAAATTCCATGACCATCACAAAGAGATATAGAGAGAGGGGATCCCCTTATCTGAGGCCCCTGCTGCTTCCAAAAAATTCCTCTGGCTGTTCCCTAACTATTATCGAGAATAATATAGAGCATACACACTCCCTTACCCTGTGCATCCATCATTTGTCAAATTTTATGCAGATCATGATGTGGCAAAGGAAATTTTGATTCACCATATCATAGGCTATCATGAGATCTAAATTAAGACACCCTTTGTTACCTCCCTACTTATTGAAATCTCTAACAAGCTCATGAGCTAGTAGATAATTCTTCGAGATGGACCGCCCTTTGATGAAGGCAGTCTGATTATGGAAGATAAGCTCTCTCATCACATCCCACATCCGGTCACACATTAGGTGGGTAATAATCTTATATGTATAAGAAATTATAGCACGTTATCGGTCAAAAGTCTTCCAGTAAAGTCGCACCCTCCACCTTAGCAATTAAGAACATAAAAGTGTGGTTAAGCTCCTTGAGTAGCTTACTAGAGATAAAAAAAATTCTCTTACCGCATCTAGGACGTAAACCTTAATCATCTTCCAGTATTTCATAAAGAAAGCATCCCCAAAGCCATCTGGTCCAGGCAATTTGGTAGGGTCTGCATTAATAACAATATAATATATCTCCTCCATCGACACCTTTGTCCATAGGACAACATTACCTTGTCGAGAGACAATTTTCTTAAAAAAAATGTGTGAAAAGATCTCCGAGTAGGATTTCTGGTTGTAGAGATCCCAAAAATATCGTATCGCCTTATTTTGGATACCATCATCCCTAGTAATAAGACTTTCATCAGGATCAAGCAATCCGTGTATGGTATTCCAACTTTGTCTAGACTTGATAGTAGCGTGGAAGAATTTAGAACACTTATCTTCATCTCTAAGCCAGTTGCATTTAGTTCTTTTTCTGATGTGGATATCATCTAAGACTGTATCCTTGCACAGTCGATCTTGTAGGGCTATCTCCTCTTCCTTGAGGGCAGGGTTAAGCGGGTCTAGCTGAACCCTTAGTTGAATGTCAGCCAACTTTTCTCCAGTTCTTGGAGAGGAGTATGAGGTATGCCTTTGTTCCAGGTCTTATGTAAGCCTTTAATAGTTTTCAACTTTTGAACAATCTTGAATTGGAAGTTCCAGTGAACTCAGCTTCCCAACCTTGCTGAACTACCTCGTCATAGCCTTTCATATGAATCGAGGCATTGTTGAATCTGAAAGGCCTCCCTTTGATAACCGGTACTTCTGCCAGTCTTATAACAATATGGGAGTGATCACTAACTCCAGGAGTTAAGCATTATGCCCTAGAAGAGTGGAACGCTTCCAAACACCTTCCGTCACAGAGCGCATGGTCAAGCTGAACAAAAATCTAATTAGTTATCGCCCTATTATTCCACGTCCATATATGTAATATCTTATCCATACACCTGAGCCCAGAGGATAAGAGACAATATTAAAATTCAGATAAAATAACTTGTTGCACTGGGCGGCCTCCTATTTTTTTATGGACGAATAAGGTAGTATTGAAATCTTCCACCACAACTAATGGACATTTATCTTCAATCAGCATGATGGTCATAATAATATCATTCTACAACCCTAGACGCTTGATTCTGTCACTATGACCGTTCATGCTCCTACCATAATCTGAAGCCCCCCTTTGTTGGTGAATTTAATGGTGAGGAGTTGGTCAGATCATTTTATCACATCTTTTTGCCAAATGCTGGTATCCCACATAACCCAGATACGAGCTACTACAATCGAGATTTTGAATGGAGGACCAGTGCGTCGGAGTACGCCTTTTAACCAAAATATTCGATCTAACTTTGGATTCCAAAATATTGATGATAAAGCACATGGATTTATTGCTATACCGCAAAATATCCCTCTACCTTCCTATCAAATTTGCCCCTCTAACATTCAATATGAATATAGTCATAAATTGCGTTAGTGGGTTCCCTTGTTGATATGCGAACTCTTTCTAAAGGGAGGGAAGAGTCAATCCTTTTGTCGGTTATGAGCTTTTCCATCTCATTCTTTTGATTCCATTTTTGCCTGCCATATGGGATTCGGGTACGTCAACGGTTCCTGGCTAGGTTGCTGCCCGTCAAGTTGTCCGACATCTTTACCTGGGGACTCTAAAGATTTGTCCACAGGTGGAACTATACAGAGCACTCCTCCACTTGCCAGTCTCCTCCTAACTCTGACATGAATACCTTCTTGGTTAATTGCCTCAGCACTAAACGTGACCAGGCTAGAGTTATCTTCCCCCGTTTGGTTGTCAACGGCGAATACTACCATCGCATGTTATGCCTCCTCATTTCCTCCCTCTCTCTCTTCTTTCTCATTCTTTGCTCCCATTCTCTTCCCCATTAGAGAGGATTGGGGAGCCTCTTGTAAGGCAGGCTTATCCGTGTCCAAACTCCTTTGCTCCACGCTTAAGTCAACTTTCCCTCCTCGTGAGCTAGGTATAGCCGTGCTGGCTCCAGTATCTTTAGTAGGTGTTAGCACCTTTGTACTAGAGCAGGGGACTTGATTAGTCGTCTTTGGGATGACTCTAGCGTCTGGACATTGGGCTATTGTGTTTCCAAAGCTATGGCAGGAATTACAATAAGACGATACGCATTCATACTTAACTTTTTGGAAAATAGTTTCGTATGTCGGAAGATCAACCTCCAGCTTGTCAGGAAGCTTGTTAGCCGCATTAATCTTAACAAAAACTCTAGCAAAGGATAATCGATCTTTATCAGTTGTATATTTGTCTAGTCGTAGGGGGATTCCATTTCCGCTAGCTAGCTTCATAATAGCCATGAAACTCCATAGTTAGGGTGAAAGCCAAGGGAACCTAATCCAGATAGGAACAGTTATCAGTCGATCATGTTCAAAGTTAGTAGAGGGGTCCCATCTTCTCAGGACAACCAGTCTCATCCAATGTCCAAGGCCATTCTGGATCAACCTTTCTAAATCTTCCGATATCTCAAACTTAATAAAATAGAAGCCATTCTCCCTAGAGTATATTTCCATGCTCCCTTTAGGTCTTCACATTTGCAAGACGAATCCCTTTAGCTGACCAAAGTAAAGTCAGGCTCCCATAATGTAAAGGACAATAGTATTCTTCTAGAACTCTTCTATTTCAGCGATGTCCTCCTTGGTAATAACCTTTCTTTCTTCTTTAAGATTGGGAGTGACAAAGTGCATCTCGATATCTTCCTTCATCAGGTCGGGCCTGCATCGATCTGTCCAGGTGATAGAAGCCACTCTCGAAGTCTTAAATGTATTAGGGGTCCTATTTGGCATTTTTTTAAACACTTGGGGTGCGTTACGCACCACTGGTTTTGAAAAGTCCGAGAAGGTACGTGAAACTCAGGGAGGTTTGGACAAAGCCTGGTGGTTAGAGCCGCCACCCTTCCCCGTCCGGGACGGACCCACCTAGGGTACAAGTCGCACCACCGACGGAGGAATGCACCTAGGCGCAGAGGATGAAACAGAGGTTATACCTTTATCACGTCGTCGAGTCACGGTGGTCCATCCATCACTGGAGATGACTGTATCCGTTCTGCTCAAGTAGAAAATTGATTCAAATGGCACAAGTGCGATGACCTGACTGGCTTTTCTCAGTGAGAAGACTCGCTTGAGATAAAGGATTCAGACTTGGCCCATCAGGTGTTCAGACTTAGAATTTTAAAGACACACTTGAAGTATCATTCGGCCGAGGCGAATCATCGCTAAGGTGGGTGGCTACGATAAACTTATCTTTGCGTAGCCTGTACACTTAAATACAGACAATATATGCTAGTCGCTAGACGAATAACCCCTTGCATGCTAATAAGAATACAACGCATCTAGATAAGGGAATAATCCTATCTTGTATTGCTTGTGTTAGAACATGAAAATAAAACTTGGCTTATAGTTGGACCCTCGCATGCTACCTTAGCTTCGTGCAAGTAGACTCTGCTAATGCTTCAAATAGATCATTATATACATGTTATTTCATATATTTACACTGCTCATCTTATATATATGCCACTCTATATGCCTTGCATGGTTTCAATACTCGTACTAACCCTTTAGACCCGCGCTAGAGTAAAGGCTTATGTTTTATTGTTTTAATGCTTTCTTGCCTTACATGCTAACTAGTACGTGCTCGTTGGTTTCAATGCTTGTCATATAATTTTATGCCATGATCAGGAAACATGATCCGTGTCTTGCATTTATCTAGTTCACCGGAAGAATATCTAATAGTCGTTCTGTGCAAGTATGAACCTGAAAGTATTCGAGACTGTTAGGTCACCAAGGTAGTTCTGAACTAGGGACTGCATCATGTTAAGTTAAGCAATACTCGTCATGTACTGAATTTGATGGCTCAGGGATTCGATATATATATATATATATATATATATATATATATATATATATATATGAACAATCCTGCCTTGAACTTGAACTTGTACCTGATAAGATCTTGATTTGAGACCTGAAAGATTAGAGACTTGCATGGTTACGGACAACTTGGTGCACAAGAGAGATTTTCGAATCTTATCCGCAGACGGTCACCAGGGCACCGGGGCCAATCCGACTGGTCGGAACGTCATGACTGTAGTCGCCTGCGTCGGGCAGGATGGGTATAATATTCCATGTTCTTGCTTGCACACCATCTCCGCCCTGAGACTACACCGTCCACTATAGCGTCGTGCCAGGGACCTCATGTTTATATAAATTAAGTCATCCTCGCTTAGCGGTATTTTGTGTGTGAGTCATTGCAACCCATCTAGTAATCTGGAATACCTGAACGAATATGAGTATAAGACATCTGTAAATATTTGAACACCCGAACAATCTGATGTAACCCATCTAAGTAATCCGTGTAACTCATGCACCTGAGTCAGAACCCTGCTCGTGTCACTTGTATGTGATTCCTTGGATTTTACTATATATATTCGTGCTTGGTTTAACTTGGTTTTATCTTTAGACAGGGAAAAAAAATGGTAAGTTGGTAAGTATCGTCATGTTTCTTTTATATCGCACAACACACTGTCATACGAGTTAGGCGTGTACATTATTCCATAAAAATGATTCTAAGGCAAGTCTAGAAAGACAACTTAATATATAGTGTACGGAACCTATATAACATGTTTGGATTTGTCAAGCGGGTGAGAAGCGTCCCCACTAGTGCATTCATATACTGATAACCCACCATATTGCTTGCAGGGTACGGAAGAACCTCGTTAGGTACGAAAATCCCTTATGCGCGCTAAGGCATGGGGTTTGCTCTGGAGCCTTGAAGGGTTGCATCCAGAGTTGAAGCACATATACAAGGCATAATATTGGAACATCGCCTATGTATCATTTCATGTTGTAAGCCACTTAGCATGCTTTTATTGTTTCGAGAGAGATGGCTTGAGCGACTTGTAATCTCGGCCTAGCGCCGCTTGTAATACTGATTCAATATTAATAAGGTGCTTATTTTGTTTCATACTTGTGTTCATTCTATGCCTCCGCTATGACGACTCTGTGAACTTGTTACCAATCACCTGTTCGGTCCTTTTTTCGCTGCATTCAGACTGTCTGTGCGACTCTATAGCTTAGCTCTTTTTTTGCCTGTTTGAATCATGACCTTGTACGATCGCAGCTTGTGTGTTATGCCCAGTCCCAAAATACGTAAGACTAGGAATACGTAAGCATGTCGGCCGTATGCATATGACAACTTTAATATATGAAAACTATAACACATACGTATGCTGTATTATAAATAATAATTCATAAGTGGTATATAATGTCACAAGACACAGGCAACACTAAATTTCATCCACAGACGCAAGTCAATAAATATAAACTAATCAATGAATCATAATGATTAAGTCTGAAATATATGAGAATAATAGCCGATTGGAGACAAATCTACTACCAAGCTAGAAAAAGAATAGAGTCCAACAACTAAATAAATAAATAACAGAAAAATATCAACTCAACTATGAACCAATAGCCTCAAAAGTCAAGGGCTCCACAGAAGGGAATAAAGTAGCAAGTTTTGACCCGTGCTTCTACAAATAGTCATGATCTTCTACACCTGAAAAGGGACCAAGTCCTCAGAGGGACGTAACAAGATACATAAAATTATGCCATAATATACTGAAAATAAACATCCAAAAAGAGTCGCCTAACCGTTTATGTGATATGCAGTTTAAGAACAACTTTCTCTGGCTAAAATAATGGGATGGACATAGTTCTCATGGAGATCCAAGGGCTATTGGCATAACGTATTTTGATCGTCATATGCCGTCAATAAATAATGGGGTCATAACACATCGCGTCTCTAGCGAAGCTTACAGGCCAAAAAGAAAAGTATAAAGGAGCCACATATACTTACTCATTGTTCTCCCCTCCCAATGATACTAATGCGTCACATCCATGACACTCACATACCTCTAATAACTAATAAGTCTTCTAACATATCTCTATTAGCAGTTATTCCTATCGCATGTTCCATACGTACTGATGATCAGTCAATACTCAAGTTCATGATCTACATAAGACTCATAACTCGTGTAACACTTATGTCAGGGCCATATGAAACATAAAGATGCCTCAAAATCATGGGGTGGTCTCTTAACTCTAGGTCAATATGCATAACAAAAGAAATAAGAACCAAAAGACGACGTCATCCGTCGTTGTGTCCAAGTTTTCTTAGACCTGTAGTTTAATAATATACATAAATAAGAAAATAAAAGACAGAAATAAAACATGCAGATGTGAATTTAAATAAACAGTAATAGTGGCAAGGTATACTTGCCTAGCAAGCAATTAATGTAGTGTAGATGTCCAAACGATAAGCACAATGAATCAGAAACTTCAAACTCTGAACGAACATCTCCTGATACTGAAATAAACATCACTGATATTTCCAGAATCAATGAGATAGTCCAAAAACTCTACCCTTTGTCCAATTTGGATATAAGGATAAAACAATAATTTTAGGCCAAAGCGGAGTCCACTTGTGGCCCACCTTGCATCAAAAATTGTGTCAGGGATAAAGGTCTTTAAAAGGGACAAATTATAGGTTAAACAAATCCTAATCGACGATATAAGCTCAACGGTATGTTCAATTTTGGATTTTGGTAAGCCAATCACAAAATCACTCGTTAAGTTAAACCGTGGAACCCGCGAAATGGCGGTTTGGTCAACTGTTTCAGAATCATGTAAAACTTGGGTCACAGGACTAACGTGATACCACAGATCCATTGGTGCAAGTTTTTTTGTGTTTCGATAAGCGATCATAAAATTCTAGGGTATTTTGTAAAACGTTAATATATGAGACTTTTTACGGATACGAGTTATTTTTGGCGTGCACACACATCCAAATCAACTTCCATAAAAGTTCACACTTCAGGATATACCTTACATATCTTTTGATGCATTTGGTACGCAATGAGGTGGTCTCGTTTGGAGAGATGCACTCCGTATCGCAAGTTTAATGTTTTAAAAATAAGTTTTTCATGATTGTTAAACTTAATTTTAAGGGCCAAAAACTATAAATTAAATTAAACTATTTTATGGATTTGGTTGTCGGTCAGGTGGTCTGCACATAGGTGAAATTGGTTCGACATTTTTCCAACTGTGGAGAAGGATATGGGTTCCTAAAGTAGGTATCGTGGACTGCTTTTGGGTTCCTGAAAAACATTATTTTTTTTGATTTTGGATCTCGATTTAAAATCCACACAATGCGAACTAAAATATTCAACTTGAAAGGATACAAGGAGGGTTAGGTTGAGATCATACCCGAGAATATTGAGCGTAAAACGAATCATCGAGGAAGGATAAATCATTGTGGGAACATGGGCTCGTGGTGCTGCTGCTGCTTCTGTCGCTGCTGAGCGGTCGACCGACGATTCCATGGCCTAGCGGCGGTCGTCGGAGGCCAGGGGTAGGTTAGAATAGGGTTAAGTTTTTTTTATTCATAATAGGTTATATATATATATATATATATATATATATATATATATATATATATATATATATATATATATATATATATATATATATATATATAATGAGAGAGAGGGGTCACGACTTTGGGTTATCCGTGCAGGTGGAGGTGGGTGTTAGGAATAGGTTTTTGTTTTTATTTTTCTTTTTATAAATTCTAATATTAATATATATATATATATATATATATATATATATATATATATATATATATATATATATATATATATATATATATATATATATATATATATATATATATATATATATACATATTTGCATATATATATTAGGATATAAAAATCTGAAAAAAATATTTGCACACTAAATTAATTCTAGAAAATTTGTATTACTTGATAAATTATATATATATATATATATATATATATATATATATATATATATATATATATATATATAAAATAAAATAGTTTTATGAAATACTCTTAAATAAATATTTATACAAATAAATAAATAAATCAAGAGTTTTATTTTCCAATTAACTAAGAAATAATCCAAAAAATTCAGTAATAAGATAAAAATACTTTAAAATAAAATTTAAATTTTAGTGGGTTTATATTCTACCTAACTTACAAGAATTTTATCCTCGAAATTAAAAATAAGGCACGTTTTAGAATAAGAGAAGTCAACCTGATAGAGAAGGGTCAAGTACAAATTATCGTACCTCGAACTTGGAAGGAGAAAATAAAATCTTGCATTAAATTGTAAGGGTCGATCAGATCTACTTTAGGTAAAGTAATACGGCACAAATATATTTTAGTACAAGGAGAACTTGCATATGGGATCAAGGATACGAAGGACACGGTAGAGGAGATGAGTAATCTAAGGGGACGAGATATTGCTACAATGGAGGATAAACTGCCACTACTTGGTTACATGAACGGTCTTGAGATATCTATGATCTAATGATCTAAAAGGGTGTCTCTCTATTCTATAAATTCTTCATAACCATTATGCCTACATTTGTACTCGTTGAAGTCTTCAAATTTTAAATCCTCGAAATTGGTATCTATGTTAAGGCAATCGTAATCTCCCAAAGTTTTATAACACATCTAAATCTATATCAAATTAATCTCATTCTTCTCAAAATTAATATTTAAATTTAATTTTAATATATAAAAATCTCTTATCAAATTCAAATAATAATACCGTAAATGTAAGTTAAATCTATATAACATCCCCAAAATTTAAATAACCCACATCAAATTATAATTTAAGATCCAAGCTATTATAATCCCCTCCAAAATTTAAATTAACCAAAAATCTAGTACATCAAATCTTATTCCACGTTTCAAATTTGAAAATTTCGTAGCCATCAAATTCTAAATTCAATTTACATCCTCAAAATTTTAAATAAGTGTTACAACAATTAAAATTTAATGTTTAATTCATATCATCAAATTATAAAATTTTAAATCCAATCCAACAATGTTCATGTTTAAAATTTTGTATTTATCCTCAAAATTTAAATCGATGACTCAATTCGCCCAATATTCAAAATTTAAATCATATGCTCAAATTATAAATATTTGGTCCAATATATTCAAATTTCAAAATTTATTTCATAAGGCATTCTTCTCTTTAAAGTTAAATCATTATCAACTTAATCATTTTTCTAAAAATTCTCGAATTTTAAAATGACTTAATTCTCTCGATCTTATCTTACTTGATTACGGTCTAAGATTTTCACCTTCATATAACATTCAACTCAAGTTGATAATGCAACTCCTACCCAACTTAGAATTTATCGATCTATCACACAAGACTTTACTCTTAAGGATAACTTCCTATTTTTTTTCGTGTGATTCAATCCTCAAATTTTTTTACACAAAATATATTACATATTTTACGTCCTTACTCACAAAAGACAACCTCCTAGTAATGCTATTTTCCTATGGGGCATTTACCTAGTACTATCAATGTATCTAACTTCCGTCAAGCATGAGTGATTGTCTTTTCGAAATATGGAAAGACTAAAACAATAAGAGTTCAAGGAAGATTTAATCGAATTCAAATACAGAGTAAAAGGTTATTGAAGAATCCAAGAGAGTTGCTAAGTCAATGGTGGATTGAGATCCTATTTTGCTAAATTCCTATTCGCAAGCATGTATCAGTATAGTTACGTAACAAATATGATATGCTCGAGCCTGTCTAGAAGACAAGTATATTCGTCTAATAAGCTAAGTCAGCTATATCTCAATCCACATAAAATAGTTGGATGAACAACAAACCAGGTACACTAAGGTTGATCAAACAATAATATACCGATTCTAATTAGACAATGTATTAGTATGCGTCCCTATTAACACGTATGTCATGAACAAGCTCGATAAAATAATAAGCTTGCAAAATTAGGCTATAATAGCAACATAAGTCAAGATAGTCCAAAAATATAAGTACGTGAGATTATGATGAATGAAGATATAACTAGTTCAAGTCCATTACGAATCTAAGACTTGTCCGGTATTTGTCCCTCTACAGTTGCCATACTAACTTCTTGTCTAAGTCTCAGGTCAACCAAATAGAGATATGGACCTCTAAAGTTCTACAATCTGGATAAATACTATCTTTTTACACTAGTATATAGTTAGTGTTATTCAATTGTACATCATTAATGGGTTATAAGGACTATATGACGCTAACTTATGGGACATGCTACCCGACTTACAAAGATTCAACTAATATTGTAACTGTCTTATTGGGATTCTACAAAATAACCTTATTCTTGTAGATAAGTTAGAAACTCTCATTAAGGTATACGAGAAAAAGTTTTTGGTACTATTAGGGTATTTTAGTGCATTATAAAAGTTCTTAGGTAATGGTCATCCCTAAAGTCTTAATCATAGTCGTGGATATAATCTATATAAGAAGTTTCTGGCTCTCAACATGAGTAAAAATATAATATATATAGGGATAAGGATTAAATGATTTAAAAATAAAGGATAATTATAAAATCATAATCTAAACTAAATGAACAACTCAATCTATCAAGTTCTAACACTAACCATAAATCAGAGTTTAAAACTAACAAGCTATAATCCTAACGTAATAAAGGAATTACTTGTCCAATAATTAGAAGGTAAGGTGGCACGATCTGATTTTTAATCAACATTTAAAGTCAATGGTTATGGAGCGAGATTACGAGTTTTACGTAGAAGAATAAGGAGTAAACCTCAAGGAGGGAAACAAAATAATTGGAAGAAGAAAATATTCAATAGTATTCGATTCAGCGAACGTGGCACAATTTGAAAGATGAAAGAAAATAATTTTCAATCCTCACATAAGGTAACGAGCATTGAAATTAAGGTTACAGACAACCAAGTTATAAAATTAAATAGTGACTCTTGATGGTAACATAGTTTTATAGGAGAAGGTAGTATGCTAATTTCCAAGGTCGGAGAATGATCAAGGGAAATATTCTATTCATTTTCTAGGTTCCATTGATTATTGAATAATGATGATAGAGCTACGTTTGAGAGAAAGGAAAAGTAACTTATAGATAGTCAGATGATCACATAATTTCCTAAGAGGAGATATTTTACTAGGGCATGATAGTTTTCTAGATTGGCACGATTAGGGAATATACTTAAATCATTGCGAGGTTGGATGAATCAAAGTAATGCCAAAGGATCTATGATAAGTAATGCAAGAGGAAGGACATAGCTTAGTCTATGACTAACTAAAACTTATGAATGCAAAACAGGTAGCCTCTAGGCGATCTACTAGGCTGAAGATGTATGTCTCTTCATATTGGTTTCCTAAGATACCGTTCTGCTAACTATCAAGGCATAAATCTAAATTTATAATTCCCTTATATTATCTCACTATGAAAGTTAGGTTTAATCCTAATCTCCAACCTAAAATTTATATTGGTTCCTCAATATTAGGGTCAAACAATATGGTTACATTTCTAACTAAACTTAGTAGTGTCTATACTACTCTCAAGTCATACCTAAATATAGCAAGGGATAATGGTCAATCAACTTACAAATATTTAGATGCTAAGGTTTATTAGGTATACAAACTTGTTGGAGCTATCAATATTTTAATTTTTTTTTAGTAGTTATGCTATCCTAATTATCCTCTAAACCTAACTACAAGGATCCCTATATTTTGACAGAAGGCTATACTCTATGAACCATCTATGAAGTACATTCATCCCTCCAAATAGGGAGAGGTGAATAAACAATGATAGGATGTCAAGGTAATTAAGCAAATATAGTTTCGAGAACCAAGGAAGATAAGTGAGTTCAAAGGATTTGAAACAGCATCAAGGAAGGAAGTCAAATATGTGGATGAGATCCTATAATCTAATCCTATATACATGCTTGCTCGGTACAATAACATAACCGAAGCAATATGCACTCGACCTAAATGGGCCACCACAAAAATATGTCATGCCCCAGTCCTAAAATACGTAGGACTAGGAATACATAATTATGCCAGCCGTATGTGTATGGCAACTCAAATATATGAAAACCATAACACAAATGCACGTTGTATTATGAATAACAATTCATAAGTGGTATATAATGTCACAAGTCATAGGCAATACTAAATTTTATCCACAAACGCAAGTCAATAAATATAAACTAATCAATAGATCATAATGATTAAGTCTAAAAAGTATGAGAATAATAGACGGTTGGAGACAAATTCACTACCAAACTAGAACATGAATAGAGTCTAGCTACTAAATAAATATGTGGCATAAAAGTATCAATTCAACTACGAACCAATAGACTCGAAAGTAAAAAAGCTCCTCGGAAGAGAATGAAGTAGAAAGTCCTGATCTGTGCTTCTACAAATAGTCATGATCGTCTACACCTGGAAAGAGACCAGGTCCGCAGAGAGATGTAACAAGATACATAAAAGCATGCCACAATATACTAAAAATAAATATCCAAAAAGAGTCGCATAACCGTCTATGTGATATGCAGTTTAAGAACAACTTTTTCGCGTATGGACTATATGGCTAAAATAATGGTATGGATATAGTTCTCTCGGAGTTTCAGGGGCCACTGGCATAACGTCTTTCGATCATCATAGGCCATCAACAGATAATGGGGTTATAATGCCTCACATCTCCGGCGGAGCTTACGTGCCAAAAAAGAAAGTATAAAGGAGACACATACGCTTACTTATTGTTCTCCCTATCCAATGCTAATAGCGTGTCACATCCATAACACACAAATACCTCTAATAATTGCTAAGTCTTCTAGCATATCTCTATTATCAGGTATTCCTATCGTATAAACCATACATACTGATGACCAGTCAATACGTAAGTCCTTAATCCATATGAGACTCACAACTCGTGTAACACCTATGTCAGTGCCATATGAAACATAAATATGCCTCAAAATTATTGGGTGGTCTCTTAACTCTAGGTTAATATACATAACAAAAGAAATAAGAACCAAAAGACGACGTCATCCGTCGTTGCGCCCAAGTTTTCTTAGACGCACAGTTTAATAATATACATAAATAAGAAAATAAAGGACAAAAATAAAATATACATATGTAAATGTAAATAAATAGTAATAGTGGCAAGGTATACTTGCCTGGCAAATAATTAATGTAGTGTAGATGTCCAAACGATAAGCACAATGAATTAGAAACTATGAACAATGAATCAGAAAATATGAACTCTGAACGAGCGTCTCCAGATTCTAAAATAAATCTCACTAATATTTCTAGAATCATTGAGATAGTAAAAAAACTTTACCCTTTTGTCCAATTTGGACACAGAGGTAAAACAGTAATTTTTGGCCAAAACGGAGTCCATATGTGGCCCGTCTTGCATTAAAAAATGTGTCTGGGATAAAGGTCTCTAAAAGAGAAAAATTATAGGTTAAACAAATCATAATCGATGATACGAAGGTATGTCCAGTTTTGGATTCCGGTGAGCCGATCACAAAATTACTCTTTAAGTCAAACCGTAGAACCCGCGAAACGGTAGTTCGATCAACTGTCTCGGAATAACGTGAAACTTGGGTTACATGACCGACTTGATACCACGACTCCATTGGTGCAAGTTTTGTCACATTCCGATGAACAATCACAAACTTCTAGGATATTTTGTAAAACTTCGATATAAGGGACTATTTACGGATACGGGTTATTTCTGGTGTGCACGCACGTCCAAATTAACTTTCACAAAAGTCCACACTTCAGGATATATCATACGCACCTTTTGGTGTAATTGGTACGCAATGAGGTGGTCCTATTTGGCAGGGCGCACTCTGTATCGCAAGTTTTAATATTTTAAAAACATGTTTTCATGGCTGTTAACCTTATTTTTAATGGCCAAAAACTATAAATTAAACTAAACTATTTTATGGATTTGGTTGTCAGTCAGGTGGTCTGCACATAGGTAAAATTAGTTCAATATTTCTACAACTATGGAGAAAGATATGGGTTCCTAAATTAGGTATCATGGACTGTTCTTAGGTTCCTAAAAATCATGATTTTTCTTAATTTTGGAACTCGATTTAAAATTCACACAACGTGAACTAAATATTCTACTTGAAAGGACACAAGGAGGGTGAGGTTGCGATTATACCGGAGAAGATGGCGCATGAAATGAATCATCAAGGAAGGATAAATTACGGCGGGAACATGGGCTTATGGAGCTGCTACTGCTTCTGCTGCTGCTACGCGTGCACCTGAGCGGTCGGCCGGCGATTCCACGGCCTAGCGGCAGTCATCGGAGGCCAGAGGTAGGTTATAATAGGGTTAGGTTTTTTTCTTAATAATAGGTTATATATATATATATATATATATATATATATATATATATATATATATATATATATATATATATATATATATATATATAAATATATATATATATATATGGCTCGTGGAACTGCTGTTGTTTCTGCCGCTGCTGCACGTGCACCTGAGCGATCGGCCGGCGATTCCACGGCCTAGTGGCAGTCGGAGGAGGCCAGAGGTAGGTTATAATAGGGTTAGGGTTTTATTTATTAATAATAGGTTATATATATATATATATATATATATATATATATATATATATATATATATATATATATATATATATATATATATATATATTTGTATTTATATATATGAATGAGAGAGAGGGGTAGCGACTCTGGACTTATCCGCGCATGTGGGGGTGGGTGTTAGGAATAGGTTTTTTTTTTTTATAAATTCTTATATATATATATATATATATATATATTAGGGTATAAAAATCTAAGAAAAATATATTTGCGCACTAAATTAATTCTACAAAATTTGTATTACTTGACAAATAATAATAATAATAATAATAATAATAATAATAATAATAATAATAATAATAATAATAATAGAATAAAAAATAGTCTTATGAAATACTCTTAAATAAATATTTATACAAATAAATAAATCAAGAGTTTTCTTTTCCAATTAAGTAAGAAATAATCCAAAGAAATTCAACAATGAGATAAAAGTACTTAAAAATAAAATTTAAAATTTAGGGGGTTTACATTGTGCTCGCGCGACATCACATCCTGAAGGGAACGATCGTCCTGCGGGAGCGCTAGCACAGTGATTCGCGCTTAGCAGGGACGGCCGATCCTGCGGGAGATCGAGGTATGACATATTGGTATCAGAGCACGGCTTTACGTCCTTGGACTTCGTATCGAATCTCTCAGTTTTGAAAGCTCGTTCATGGGTTATGTACATACGCTCTCTCAATGTCCACTACCAGAATAAGTCAAATTAGCGACGTAAAGAAACGTCGCTAAATGGCCAAAAAATGTCGCTAAATAATTTTAGCGACGTAATTAGCGAAGTTTTGTTGTAGTCGCCTTTAAACTAGTCGTGACATAAAAAACATCGTCAAACATCGCTATGCCGACATTTTCTAGCGACGTAAATGCGTTGCTATATTAGCAACGTTTAGCAATGCAACGTTGCTAAATTAGCGACGTGTATTTTTGTCGTTATATGTCGCTAAATTAGCAACGTAGATAGCGACGTTTATAGCAACGTAAATAGCAACTTTTCTAGCGGCGTATGTGCGACTAATTTAGCAACATTGTGCGACTAATTTAGCGACATTATTATGACCTGGCAATACTGCCATGTCAGCAATTTGCGACGGACAACGACTTATTTAGCGACGTGTGTAGCAACGGATTCAGCAACGTATATAGCGACGTATTCAGCGACGTAATTAGCGACGTGAGTAGACGTCGCTAAACGTCGCAAAGCGTCGCTAAAAATGTTGCTAAAGATACAGTAAAAAAATAAAAAAATAAATACTGAATTATTTCTAAACTATTCTTCCTGCAGTTTATGAATTCACAATTTGTACAAATAGACCCAGAGCAACCCTCCATTGAATTTGCAGGATTTGCCGACCCCCTTCGGTTGAACATTTAATACTGGTAAATTAACATATATTTAATATGAATAATATAATAAAATTTGAAGAAAATAAAACATTGAGATTACAAACCAAACCAGAAGAAAATATCGTCGTAAAGAATACAATAAATATCCACACAACTGAGTATGAAAGCCTCATCCTAAAGAATACAAAAAATAATGTCTGAATGCCTCAAAAATAAAAATATTCATAAATGACCAAATATCATAGGTCTGAAACATAAACAATCAATAAACGGTCCTAACTAGGACTACTACGAATATGAAGGAGGATGACCACCGGCTCGCATGAAGGATAAGAATAGATCATACTGCTCCCGTAAAATCGATACCGATATCGATGGAGAAGGCAGTAACGTCGGTGGAGTCTGTATCGATGTAGGCACACCAGGAGGACGTATCCGCTCCAACTCTGCTAGTCACTGGTTGTATGAATCCATGGTAGATAACAGCCTCGTACTGCTATAAACCATTGAATCCTGCATCATCGTCAGCCTCTCGCCCATGGACAACTATGATGCATGCAGCTCCGTCATGCTACGCTTTGTCTATGCTCTAAGATCAGCTATCAAATCCCGAAGCTCCATGATACTGCGCTCGAGGATATTAAATCGTACGATGAGCGTCGCATCGTCCGCCTACGGCTGGGACAGGGGCTGCTCCTCCATCCTTCGTAGTAACTCATCATGGAAAGACGTAATCTGACAATGAACGGCCTCCTGGACTCGGGCCAACGACTACGAGGGCTGTGGAGAATGTGCACTTGTCGGGGAGGCCGTAGATGATTGCGTCATAACAAGGGCGCCATTGGATCCCGTACCGTAGTATGTCCCCCTCTTGAGACCACCAGCGGCGGTTACCCACAGCTCGTCTGCCGACGGAGCTGGAGAGGGCTGCGAGGAAGTACCAGCCTCTCCCACTGTAGGTACACTAGCAGTCGCCCGCTCACGCGGCCTAAGATACTCGACCTAGAAAAGTTTGGATACTCGATAATTGCCTAAATTATATTAAAATTAACACAAAGTAAAGTAATAATTACATAGGTCTGTGAGGCCCTATCATCAATGAGATTTCTGTCCTTTCGATGGGTGGCCAGGAAGACGATCACCATGTTTGCATCCTCACCCCTCTGTACCTGTTAAAAATATATTATTTAGTACTAAAATTAAATATTTTTTTCTACTACCATTTTATCGTACTTGCATTAAAATAATATCTCTGAAATAAAAAATATACCAAACGACAGAAATATTTCGTCATCAGAATCGAGCCCCCACACCACTTTGCTGCCTTCCGCCTAGCCGCCTTGGCCTTCTCAGACCTTTCCTTGTACCTCGGATCATCGAATCTAGCCCTCATCGCAGTCCACTGCTCAGGCATGATCTAACCTTGGATCGGTTTTCCAACGTGATCACGAGCCTTCTGGTCATCCAGAGCATCACGGATAAGCTTGGCGGCAATGGCAGAAAATATCTGCTCAATCAACTCGGCCCGATACAGAGGACAGAAATATGTTTGCTACAATAAATAATTTAGTAAGTAATATAATATGCTTAAATTAGAGGATTTATATAATATACTTTTATCTTGAAGTGCGCAAACCAGAACGCCTTCCTCTCCTCTAGAGCTTCAGACTAGTTGATCCAAGGGCTACTATAGTTGTTCCTCAAAAAGAGGCCCAGGCATCTCTGTACCGACGAGGGACGATATCTATACAGAGATAATTATTTTAATCAAAAAAGTCAATATATCATGAATAAAGAAATATACGATATATATGATGCTAAACCATCTAATTGACTTACTTTGTACCGTCGGCCCAAATCTCTATCCTCGTCTTCTCGGGAGGTGCATGGAGGATTTAGCTGATACTGGAACAACGTCGGCTCGACCTTCTTCATATGCTCATCTGTCTCCATGGTTCCATTAGCAGAAGGAACGCTGGACGAGGGAGTACTATCAGGCCTAGAACTACTCATCCCAGGAGTGATGCCATGTAACGTCGTCGCAGTCGGAGATGTGACTAATCGATATACTGGAGTACTAGGCGACGAGGATCCAAAACCAACAGTAGGCAGTACCGAAGGAGCACTCCGTCTACCTCGGGACCTGCCGAACCCTCCGTGTCATCCTGTCATACCTGATAACAACATATGATGAATAAAGAAATACACAAATATATAGTATATTCTATAGTCAAAATGTTATGCATATCTCACAGCATTTATAGAATTGTATAGTAAATAACTAGTGGTGTCATAAGTCTAAATGGATAGTATATTCTACAATCAAAATATAATACATATCTTCTCAAAATAGTACATTCTACAGTCAAAATATAGTATATTCTACAGGCAAAATATTTTATTTTCAATCATCTTCAGAAAATTTATCTTTTTTGCCTTCCTTGTCCTTCTCTTTCTCTTTCTCCTCATCTTCACTTTCATCTACTTTGTCTTCATCTTCGTCTTCCTCTTCGGATAATTCTACATCTTTTATATTATTACTCGTGTAATGAGTAACTTTCGTTGAGTCCACATCTATTATATTTGTTACAAGAGGTAGCTCATCCTCCTGATAAGCTATTTCGTCAATATTAAAGGTATTTTTAGCTTTAGTCTTGCATACTGCCTA